>JASGXE010014819.1:0-11190 GCA_030068105.1 Sinentomon sp. SZTP_YWyxl
ATGTGTCGGTGAACTCGTAAAAGATTTAAAGTTCATCGACACCCCGTCAACGTATTGATATCGGAAAAACAAACCTTTATCAATTGTTGAACGCAATAAAGATTTTTTGCGGTTCATTGAAAAGTTTGCGTTGCGGTGCGTACCGCAATTTTGGAACAACGGGGTCTGTGATGCAATTTGTGAACGAGTGGGGGTATCTCAGGGACATTTTGAAAATTTTCTTCGACGAGATGAAATCTGCCGGGCTATTTTGCGTGTTCAATCCTTACAGCCTGATGTCGGTTTGCTCTGCGGATGAAGGGCTGATTTCAAAGATGTGCGGCGAAAGAAATCGCTAGCCTTCTTCGGTCGGGACGAACCGATACACCAACAGGTGATTGGCAAAACGTTAGGGCGAGTCGGGGCGCCCTTGCACCATTGTGTAATTAAACTCCCTCAGTCGTGGATGCACTTTTTTTTTGTTTTGAACGTTTCCGAAATCGTCAATTCGCCGTGACCCAACATGTGGCTCTTGGCTTCTGCTGGCTATACCTTTATGTGTCCCTATCTGCATTTCCTTAGCGTGCAGCGGGGGTGCAGAGGGGGCAGGGTGTTTGCAACAGGTTCGGGCTTGCCCGTTCATGTTTTGGAACGCTTGCGCTGCGTTTGCGGTTCCAGCTTCGGCAGGAACGTTTCCGGCCCATCGTTAATGCCAGGGGGCATGCGGTGGGCGGCCAGAGGCCATATTTGTGAAGCATGTGGTCACCTTCAATGTACCCCTCCCCAACGGATACGTGGATATTTTTGATATTTGTATTTTGATGTGCATCTCACGACTCCCAAGACTATTTAGTCCTCCCCCACATGGTGGTTGCAATGGGTTGCCTCGAGGAGCCTGATACTGATGGACCGGCCGGAGAATAATTTGGGAGTAGGCCCAAAGTCCAAGGGGTTTTCCGGCATCTGGGTTGTTTTGTATTGTTCACGTTGGAATTGCCCTGGCAGATGAATGGTGCTAGTTGATCAAGAGTTATGAAGAAATACGTGAAGGGAATGTGTAGACTGGATTTAATGAAGTTTGGGTTGAGATACGCTGATGATGATGATAATACAGTGTTGATGAAAAAAGGATTCCGTTGTTCCAACCATTTTTGAAGATTTTGTTTTTTTATTTTGTATTGCATTTTACTTTGTAGATATGGGGAGAGTGGTAAAATGTGTACAGCTTTTCTTTTTCATTTCCTTTCAAATAACAATAATAAAAAACAAAAGCAAACAAAAAATTAAAAATACAAAATACAAAAAAAATAACAAAAATGCAAAAACAAAATAAAAAAATAAAATAACCCGGCCTCGTGCAAAACCCTCCGGTGACGAAACCTCCGAATGCTGGAAGGGAGTCTACCCTGGTGGCCGGGGAATGCGGGCTTAGCAACCCGTAGCCAGTATTGCACACCCCGCTCTTCTCCGGTGACAGGAGAGGAGCAGGGTATTGGACATTTTTAGATCACCGATAATAGGTTAGGCGAGATGGGGTGAGATGTGGGGGTTTGGTCTGTTGAGAGGAGTTGGGTTGAGTTGTTGAGGGCCAGGTCAAATGAGAGTGGGCAAGTTGAGAATAGGAACGGGTGGGTGTGGTTAGGTAGAGATAGGTTAGGTTAGGTTAGGGAGAGAGTTTAAAGGCTACAAATGGTGTCTCATCCACGTTCACAGGAATGACGTCATGTGCCCCTGATGCACACGCAACACGCTGTGACTCATGGTTGACGCATCGGTGAATCACCGGTGACGTCATCGATGACTCACTGTGACGTCACTAATCCCATTTGATTGACGGTTGCGGGAGCCCCTTTAAACTCTCTAGTCCCACTTATCGAAAACAGCTGAATTTCGCATCTTCACATTGCGCTAATCTTCCAAGACTTCCAAACCGGAAGTGAGTAAGTGCGACTGCCTTGAATGTGTTCCCATTCAAGGTGTTCCCATTGTTGGCACACAAACTCAAGAAGGAAAACAGCACAAAGCTCGAACCCAAAAAACACAGAAAACGCAGACTTCGATTCGGAACTTGGGAGCCAATCTTTGACACGAAAATCGTCTGGTCGCCAAGACAACCACATGCAGCGCAGAGAAATTTCACTTCGTGACATTTCGTTTGCAAACAAACTGAATGAAAGGCGAAAATGCGACCTGATCTGGCCTCCGATTTCGGTGGATGGATGCGGCGTCGACGAGAGAAATGGAGAGTCGCCGCAGGCGTGGATCGCGAATTCTATATCTTCGGTTCTCCTCTCTTTGGGTGTCTATTTCTGTCTGTGGCCGTCCATTTGTTCCGTTACTTCTTCCGGGAGGTTCGGTTGCGCAAGAAACAGTTCTGCTTGCGAAATCCAAGCAGGAATGCCGAAAGTCCCCGGCTCGGTTCAAAAGGAAGATCCGCAGACCTCTACCGGGTCCTCGGGATATCGCCACCCGGCCTTCCCTTTGTTGTTCCGCCAGAGTGGTGGCTGCGGGGAAACAAAAGTCCCAGAACAAGGCAATTGTAAAACATTTTGCGACCTTTTCCTTTGCAAGTTGTAAAAAATGGAGTGATTGTAATTGAATGAAGGTTGTAAAACATTGTAAACATTGTAAAACATTTTGCGACCTTTTCCTTTGCAAGTTGTAAAAAATGGAGTGATTGTAATTGAATGAAGGTTTGCGATTTTTTGCAAAAATATTCAATTTTGACAGAAAAGGCAACACATGAGAACAAAATCATATCTTCAATATTCTTCGTCAAAAGTTGGCAACAAAAATGACGTGGAAACCAAATTGATTACGACAGAGCTGCGGTACACGCTCAAAAATGTTGGGTGACAGGATGACCCAATCTGCTGGATCAACAGGAAATGGGCTATTTTCACTCAACATTGGTTCATTTTTCCAACACAATGAAGGTAGTTAAGTTGACCACAATGTTGGGGACTAAAATTTTACACAACATTGGATCAAAAATTATACCCAAAGCTGGAAACGTCTCCCAAAATCACTCAAGGCTGGGTCATCGCCGCCTTGAATTCCTTTCTGCACCTGCGCCAACCGCAAACAATGCGGACCCCGCCAACGAATACCACCGTATGCGGCCCGCCTGCAGCGCAGAGAATGCATTTCGACTCAGCACTCCGGCCATTTGTCAATCCCACCCCACCCCATCCAGCTCACACTCTCCATTCGCGCTGGCCGTGTCACACATGGGCACGCATGCCTTTCCTGCGAACTTGATTCTATGCATATACTTGAACAGGATAATACCCTCCCCCGCCTGTGTCCACATGCTTTGCTGGCAAGATTCGACTCTGTTCAAGCACGTGCGGGTGCATTTCCCATGAACAGAGGTCACTTCAACTCTGTGTCTGTCGCACTGTGGGATTTTCCTGGAGATCTTTTTCTCGATCGGCAGGCAGTCGTTTCAACTTGACAAGCTTGGTTCTTTTCATCAGCCCGTGAAGTTGAAAATTTGTAACCCACACGTGGTTTGTTTTTGTTGGTTTTCAAAACCCGTTTACGACTTTTAGCATTTTTTGTAATCAGTTGTTCAGACAAAAACGGCAATTTCTGGGTTTTTTACACTTCTGCAAAATATAGACAAAAACTATCGTTATTATTGACCAAATTGATTCCATTTGCAAATTGACTCTGAGTTTTTTCATGCAGTTTGGACGGGATGAAATTTAAGGGCTGTCCAGTCCTTAAATTCTATCACGAAATATCAAAAATTTAGATGATTTTCTGCTTGAAATTTTAAGACTGGTCATCCAGGCTTAAATTTCATCTGAAATTCAAAAAACAAAATGTGAAGGTTTTCATTCTCATGAAATTTAAGGAATGGAATTTCTTAAATTTCAAAAAGGTCCATTTTGATATTTTATGGCATGAAGTTTAAGGATTGATAACGAATTCTTAAATTTCATCTGAAATTCAAACAAAAATTCCGAGACATTTCTTCAGCGTCGAAACCGCATGAAATATCTGAGATCCAATTTGTACCAGAACCAATTTGGTCAATAAATAACTGGTCGTTTTCTCTATTAATTGGCAGAAGATAGTATTCAAAACCACTTGCTGCCGCTCTTGCTTGAACAACCATGTGAAAGAAACGCTGAAATTTGCTCAACATTTGCTCCTAAATTCTAACAATTCATGCGAATGAAAATTACCACAGAAATTATGTTAATATGACCCAACAGTGGATCAACAGCCTCACAAATCAATGCTTTGAATTGACTCTGAAATATAATTGCAATGACCCAATATTGGTTCAGATTTTAAACAACTGAATGGGTCAATATAACCTCCAAGTAGCATCAGTTTAACCCAACAATGAATGATAAAAATGACCCAACTTTTTAGTCATCTTGAACTATGGAAAAGGTATAAATTCACCCAACGGTTGGGTTTTTCTTTTGACCCATTTTGTTGGGTCAAAATGTTGACCCAACAACCTTGAGTCAAATTGACCCCAAAAGGGATGCCTCATATTTGCCTCAACAGTTGGGTCAAATTTGACCCAACTTGGGTCACATTTTACTCAACATTTTTAAGTGTGTAAAGGAGAATAACAACAAAAGAATAAACTCATTCCAAACGACTTTGACATCCAAAAAAACACCAATGCAAATTAGGAAAATATAAATGATGATATCTGGGATGGAAAATCTGCTCACGCAGGGCCTCCAAGGTTTGCATGAATGCAAATGTGAGTCCTTGGGGAGGGAATTTCACTCTCGAACTGTTTTCGGGAAACGAATTGTGATAAGCATTGAACTTTATTATCGGTCGTCGGTCGTGTGTGTTTGAAAGCATGCCACCAGAGAAAGCGCTGACTCATATTTCATCAGGAAGAGCTAAAACGAACCTTTGGGGATATTTTTGAGGCACACCCTCCTTCGAAGCCGTCTTTCCGTTCTTTTTGTTGCAAAGAGCTTTGAGCTCTTTGCGAGCACTCTGTCCTGTTTTTATTTTTTATTTTTTCATTCGCAGGCCTTGTCACCTCCACACCTCTTCCACACCTCCTTTCGCAAACCTTGCAGTTTTTGCACTGCTGAAAGCGCTTGATTCGCGTTATTTACTTGTTTCGGGAACGGTGATATTCGGCAGTTTGCGGTCGTTGTCACGATTGACCCAGCACTGTTGCTGTCAGAGAAGTCATAATTTCTCTGACAGCAACAGTAAATCAACATTAATAAAATTTGTTCCTTTTGGCACAGCAACCAGAGATTTTGTAAACAGAATAAAACGTTTCTTATTTAAATTATTATTTTCATTATAATTGTTTTGGATTTCAGTTTATTCAGTTTAAATCTCTGGTTGCTGTGCCAAAAGAACAACTTTAATTCCATCTCTGCACAACAACTGCAGGGCCTCATTCGAGAATCCGTTCAGAAGTCCAAGGCATGACACGATTTAGAGTCCATTGTTGTGCAGATTGCATCCATATTGAGTTGATGGTGTGCACCTATGAGTGGCATGGGATTATACGACCGTTATCCGTGCACACAATCCTCAGTTTGGGGGCGCATCAGCCATCTTGATGGGTTCAGAAACTTGGTGAACCCGGACCGGGAGGTGCAGCGTGCGAGAAAGGTTGTGAAATCTGCAACACATATACTTCTGTCATGCAAAGACAGGAGGATGACGGAGACCATTCAGAGCAGGTGGGCCCAGAAACAATGAAGAAAGAAATCTTGGGCTTCGCCTTGAAATTCTTCATTCTGGTGCGTCGTCAGCTTTCGCAGTTTAATTTTGCCATCTTTCATCATAATCTCCTGCTTGCTGCAGGCCATCATGAGCTCCGACTTGTGTCCAGCATCCACAATGCTACTCAAAGACTTTCACAACCCCTGCAAAAGTTCACAATATTTTGCTGTGTGAATAATAATTACAGACATTTCGAAACAAGAAGGGTCGTGTTGTCTGAACCGCAAGTCCGTGGATGAACACGCATTTTCATCGCGCGACTTCCAAACTATCTGTGAGGATGTCAAATGATATTTGAAAAGACAACACACGTGCAGTCGACGGTGCAGGCACAAAATATCACAGACCAAGAAAAAAGCGCAAGATATCACAAACAAAACAGAGCAGGAAAAAGCCCTTCACGGCACCGCGTTGCATCATTTTCATTTTGAATGAAGTTCTCTCACACGGATAATCGTTGGAGTGCTAAAGTGCACATGAAAGGAAAGCCATCTCTTCTCCGACAATTCGATCAAAATGTCTGTCGATCAAAAATGCACGTCGATCAAATATCTGTTTCCGGCCAAAACCACAACGTCTCAAATCAGCTCAGGCCATATCATCAAATGAATAAAAATGCAGACAGAACAAAAATGAAGAAAAGCACAAAAAGTTGGACCGATATCGGACTGGCTTTTTTGTTTTGCTTTTTTTCGGATTTGGAGGGGGGGGGCACGTCCCCCTCTGTTGCGCCACTGGTATTTTCAGTCCGACAAACCGGAGGGAGTTCGGGATGCAAACAATGCCGACACAAACTTCTGCATTTCCTTGTGCTTTTTCTTGGCTTGGCTTCCAAATTTTCATTTTTGAAGCACATTGCGAGTACCTGCCTATCTTAAAGCTCAGTTTGTGTCTGCAAGTAGACGGGAATAAATTGGAACACCAATGGGTGCGGATTATTTTTTTATTTTGTTTTTTTTTCTGCCAACAAATGTTTGCGTATTTTCGCTGATAATTTTGGGAATTCGGTCTTGCAATTGTTCGCTCAAAATTAGTTTTTGCATGAAATGAGATTCAGGCAATGTGTGCTCTCCTTCACATGCATCAAAACAAGAATCGATGGAACCTACCCCCTTGTCAATTCGAAATGATTGCTGAAAGCGTACAAAAAAAAATCAAAAATCCTGAGCGAAAAACCGAAAACCGTTTCACAGTTTTCATTCCCAAATATTTGCTAATCCCTGATAACATCTTTCACCTCCGCCTGGCTTCTGTGCTCCTGGCTCTTTCCGCTTATTACTGGGCGCCAAGAAATAGAAACTTGTGTGCGATTGGTTGCGTGCAGCTGCGAAATTGTGGAGACGGTCACCTCTGCACCACTCCATTGGCGCCGTGCTGAAAATACTCCCGATTCGGGTGCGACCTTGCCTTTGATGTCCTGGTTTTGGCATTTGCCCTGTCCTATCCGGGCACTGCATCAAGCGAATGGTGGTGAAATTGGTGGAACCAATTTGGGAGAAGGGGAGGAGCACCAGATAAACCAAAATTTTTCCGGAATGAAAAATCCACTGCGTCATGAAAAGGATTCGAATCAGTGCCTCCTTCGAATCCGCCCGACGGCAATGCGAAACAGAACGGACTCATTCAGGGGAGATCAGAGACGACAAATTTCCCGTTCCAGGCGAAAGCCTTGGCTTTGGTGAGCCCCGCTGCCCCGAAGGGGTCTTGGGGGTCAATCGATCAGGATGTGATGATCAGGGCCAGAATAAGTTTGGCGGAGCCCCACATCCTTGCCCAGGCATTTTGTCCACACATCTTCCGATCGGTGCCATGGCACCACTCGTTTCCAGACAAAAAGGATGACGAAAACAACAGCAAATTTCTTGGGTTGCCTTTTCACGACGAACCCTTCAGAAAAAATCTTCGCGACATGCCGGGTCACTGCTGGAAAAGTCTCTTTGGAGTTTCGAAAAGTCAACCGACCCACCGACCGACGCCAACTGCCGTCTGCAGAAGAGGAACACAGCATTCTTCAGAAGAGGAACATTCAATTTCCTCAAGTTTCCTCTTGCTTGCTTCTGGGAGCCTTGAACAAAATGATGCACGGATGCATGCGATGACGCCGGACGCGCAGCACACAAGGATGATGAAGATTTTGAAGAAAGAGCGTCTCCAAACATCCCTGTCCAAACATGGCCTCTGTTTTCAAGAGCTTTTCATGCTGCTTTTTGCGGATTTTTTTCTCCTTGTTGGTTCGTGCAAAATTTTGGTCGATGCCAAACCGAACCCCCAGAGCGCCCCAAACTTTTTCCACAGAGCTTTCCTTTCGATCACCTCTGGCGCAAGCACAGAGCATTTATTTTTCCTTCGATGGAACAACTGGGACTGGAAGTATTATCATCGTTGTGCTGTGGAAAGATCGAAGTGCTCAAACCCTGTTGTGGGATCCATTAATGTCCCACAGATCAACAGGTGAAAATCCGAAATGGGCCTTGTGAGAGGTTCAGGAGCTCATCGAAGCTCTGGGTGAGAAGCACCCCCACCCCGCGTGTCGTGGCTCGAGAGATCGAAGGTCGAAGCCTCAGGCAGGATGACATCAGCAGGTTCAGAGAGCAATTTGAACTGGTCTTCCTTGGATCTGGCGAGTGAAAAAGCCTCTTCTTGTGTCCTTGGTGGTGTGTTGTCTCAAACCAAGACCACAGGCCTTTGATTGTCTCGGGCAACTTCCGTTTTGATGCTGGTGTAACATCATGTCTTCTGACTTCCAAAAAAGCACAAACAGAAATTCCTTTTTCGATCGCAACCTTTTTTCTGAAATCAGTCATCGTTCGTTGTCTTTCCCCCCACACTTTTCTGAGGAGCATTTCATGGCAACTGTTTTAGTGCCAAGCCCCAGTTGAAAAATTTGTGATTTAGAGGGCAGAGGCCAGTGATGGATGATCAAACTCACTCTGTCCTGGTCACCTGGTGCTGCACCGTTGTTTCGAATGTGAAAGAGGAGAGGGTCAGTTTGAGCAACCCGAGGGCACTCCAGTTCCCAGCGAACTCCTGAAGATCAATCAGATGATTATTTTGGATGTGTGGGTGGCACAGAGCACAGAGGGCCCAAATCCGCAAGTGACATGAGAAAAAAGTGACAAGAAATGCAGACAACCCCGCTTGCTCCACGGTCCGCGGTCATCCAACAAGCTTTCCTTCATCCCAGTTCGACAGACAATTGGGGACCATCCCAAAAATTCATGGGTTGCCTGATTGTTTGGATTGAGCATTCCGCAGGCTTTGCTTTTTCTTTCTGTCATGTGTCATTTTCTTTGGTTTGGTCTATTGTGTCACTTTTGGTCCATGTTTTTTGTCGACAATCTTCATGTTCTGTGACGAACGATCAAATAATGCAACAACATGACCAACAAAAATGTTGCGAAAACGAACCGAGCCGGCCAAAGTTACCCCACAAGGTTGCGACAAAAATCCGAAAAGCGACCAGGACGACAGAAGCCAAGCAGAGCACATTGCAGTTTTCACTTCCGCGAAAAAGATTGCAGCAGAATTGGGCGACTGCATCTGCATGGGGCCTCGGGAGATGGCAGACCCAAGAGAGGTTTCGCCCGCATTTTAGAGATGGCAGATGCAAAAGTGTGGTGAGTGGCAGTTGCACGTTTTCGTTTGAACATGACAGATGGCAGGTGCAAGAATCTTTTCGAAAAAATCTGCAGCAAAACAGAAGTTTTCAGTGGTGCATCAGAAAGGTTTTTGCGCAAACAGAAGTTTTTCAGTGCAGCTCTTCCGTGGAGTGTTCAGGAGCAGGTTTGGACGGAAAAGGTGGCTTGCTCCACCTGTTGGCGTTTGGGTCTTGGGTTGCATGTTTTTTCAAACCTCGATCCTCGAACCTGAGCCATTGAATTGCTGAAATGTTTTGCCACCTTTTTTGAAACCATAAATTTTTCTTCCGTGCACAAAAATGTCAAAATGCCTCCTTAATAAATCCTTTGCGATTTATTCTGATTTCAAGGAGGCTTTCGGAAAAGCTTTTTCTTTTCCCTTTGTTTGCATTGGCATGCAAAACTAACTCGCCAAATTGCAATCCTTTTGGATTATTTTTATGATTTTGATTCTCGGACCCCCAAAATGGGGCTTTTCGTGTGAAGAATACCCGAAGGAGTGGGTTTTCGGAAAAGTTATTTTTTACTTTTGTTTGAACTGGCATACGGAACAATCTCCCACAACGACCCACAACGATCCACAACAATCCACAACGACCCATGAAATCACCGACAACGACCCACAACGATCCACAACGACACATGAAATCACCCACAACGATCCACAACGACCCACAACGACCCACAACGACCCATGAAATCACACACAAAGACCCTCAACGATCTATACAATGACCCACAACGACCGATGAATCACCCACAACGATCCACAACGACCCATGAAATCACCCACAACGACCCACAACGACCCACAACGACCCATGAAATCGCCCACAACGATCCACAACGACCCACAACGACCCATGAAATCACCCACAAAGACCCACAACGATCTACAACGACCCACAACGACCGATGAATCATCCACAACGATCCACAACGACCTATGAAATCACCCGCAACGACTCACAACGATCCACAACGACCCATGAAATCACCCACAACAACACACAACTACCCATGAAATCACCCACAACACATTTTCCACAGTCAACATTGCTGATGCAAAGTTGACTGTGGAAAATTCAAAATTTGCCAAAAACTCGGTTTTCGGAGTTCCTGAAAATTGATCTTCATGATGTTCTGTCACGGGTTTTGTCGAGAAAGTGGTGATAAGGGACGAGAGGCTTTGCAAAATTCAGATGTTCACGCACTAGGCCGTGACAACGTGATACAATAATTGTGAGGCATCGTTTGAAAACGTACACAACTCTGAGCGTCGTCATTCACTTTCGAACAATGTGTCAATTGGTCTCGAAACCTTGTGATGTTATGAACTGCCAGATTCGTCAATCGAATAACGTCGAAAAGTACAGTGTCGAAAACTTACGATGTCATGAACTGGCAACATCGTCGATCGAATAGTGTCGAGAACGTCGGGAGTACAGTGTCGAAAACTTACGATGTCATGAACTTCCAACATCGTCGAACACTAAAAAACTGTTGCGGTGAAATTCCGTCCGATGCAACATGTCGTCATGGTGATGTTGATGCACAATTCGGCAGGCCTCTGCTGACACATTAAATCAGTCCGGCCTCATTCAATGGTGGATGACTTGATGATCAGAATGCAGTGGGATCTTCAACTTCATCGTCCTTCCCTCTCCCTCTCCCTGTTCATAGTCCATTCCGAGCGCGGTAGGTTTCTCGTTCTCCCAGTTGTCACGCATGAACCGCGAGGTATCAGATCGATGTAGGGAGCGATTGAGGTAGTTGTAAGACGATGATTTGAATCATCTCACCATGAACCCCACGTTTAATTGTCCCCCCTTTTATA
>JASGXE010014820.1:0-11532 GCA_030068105.1 Sinentomon sp. SZTP_YWyxl
TTGCCGATGGCCATGACTGCAGGTACGAATTCTCTCAGGGGGATGTAGGTATGTACAGAAGAAAAATATTAATTGTAAGTATAATATATACAGATTTAAATGGGACACCAGAGTTTAAATGGGCACCAAATGGGATACTGTCATCGTACAGAAACCATAACTCACACTGGACTTTCCAGGACAAATTGAAGACAAAAACTTCAGTGTAATTTTTTCTCCGACCCACATTTTTCAAGATATGGCCCCCAACGTTCCCCAAAATGGCCATTTTGGGGCTGAAAGTGTAAGACTCATTTTCATCCGAACGAGACACCATTTTCTGTATATGGGTTCCTCAGAACAACCTAAACGAAATATTGTTAGGCAAAATATGATCATACCCCCCATTTCCGAGACATGGTCACCCAAAATGCACAAAATGGGATATAGGTATGGGACCCAGCGGGCCGGATGCAAAAATCATCCGCAGAGACCCTATTTTTACAAATGGGTTCCTCAGAACAACCCGAAGACAAAACATTCAGCAAAAAAATTCCTCCGAACCCCCATTTTGAAGCTACTGTGAAAATGAGTCTTACGCTTTCGGCACCAAAATGGCCATTTTGGGGAACTTTGGGGGCCATATCTTGAAAAAGGTGTGTCGGAGAAAAAATCGGCACTGAAGTTTTTGTCTTCAATTTGTTCCGGAAAATCCACGTGTAAAATATGGGTTCTGTACAATGACAGTAACCCATTTGGTGCCCATTAAAACCCTGGTGTCCCATTTAAATCTGTGTATGTTACAATTTATATTTTTCTGTCTGTACAGCCACAGAATCAGCAATGACTCCCATGATCAATGTAAAAGTATTTGTATTGAGGGAGTCATTATTGTTTGTGTGACTGTATCCGTGGCCACACGGGGACAAAAACATTTCATCGAAAACAAGAATTGAACCGAACATTGGAAAATGGAATCTTAATCACGCTGGATGTAATTTTGAAATTGTGATCTTGTCGAGAGTCTAAATGGAGGTCTAATATTTATTTATTTATTTATTTATTTACTTCAATAAGCTGACACAAATGAATTGGTGACAGCGAGACGAATGCAAGCATTCCTAGTCAAATGATAAGAAAGAGGACAAGGGATAAACAAGGCAACAAATAAAGCGATCAAGGTTTCAAAAAACACAAACATGAGATTCATTCATCAGGGTGTGACACCCAGAAGCCTGCGAGCTCGTGATATGGTGGGAGATGACACAGGGAGGTTGTTCCACTCTCTGATGCTTCTTGGGAAGAAGGAATTGAAGGCCACATTAGTTCTAGTAAATGGCATGGATATGGCAAGACCGTTATCTGTCCGGCGCTGCACTGACTTGAGGTGATAGCAATCAGGCAAAGGAAAATTGAGGGAATGGGTTAGAATATCACAAAGTAAGGCAAGCCTACGCTGTTTCCGTCTGCTAGCTAAAGTTGGGAGGGCCAGTTCTTTAAGCATATCTGTGACGCTTGCATCTCTTCCAAAACGGCCTGTTATAATTCTTGCAGCTTTTCTTTGGACCATTTCCAGGCACGAAATGAGATTCTGACAAGACGGATCCCAGACCGCACCCGCGTATTCAACAATGGGTAAAACAAGCGATAAATAAGCTTTCAGTTTGGCTTCCTTGGAAGAGTGGCGCATATTTCTGAATACAAAGGAAAGGGTTCTTTTGGCTTTCGCACAGGTGAAATTGACGTGGTCTTTCCAAGAGAGGTCAACGGAGAGGATTACACCGAGGTATTTGAAACATTTTACGCTTTCTATGGGCTGTCCTCCAATCTCGTAAATTGTATCGACGGTACTGGACATGGAGCGCTTGGAAAAGATCATTGTTTTAGTTTTAGTTGGGTTAACTCGCATACCCCAGGTGTCACACCACTGCGACACCTGGGGTATGCGAGTTAACCCAACTAATATAATAATAAAATAATAACAATATAATATAATATAATAATAAAACAATATAACAATATAATAATAAAATAATAACAATGCTGTGCAGTATGTCCAAGTGACGGATGATGTCGATCCATCCATCACGAAGTTTCCCTTTGGTGGAGCAAAAGTAACCGCAAAAATATTTTCTTCAACCCTTTCCTGATTAGGGCAAAATATAGGATTTTGGTGAAAGTTGCAATGGAAAAGTCTCGCCCCATCTCTGCTGCTTCCATGCATATTTCAGAATGCGTTACATAATGAGCTTCTGCAGAACCAGAAAGGCAATAACCAGCAGTTCCCCTAGATCGAAAAGGATTGAGGGCCTCCATAATGGGAGTTATGAAGTCGAGGTGATTATTTACGGCCGGTAATCCGAGGCCAGACCAGCCTGAGCTGAAAGCAGAGCAGAACCTTGTTCCGCAGATCATCTTTCCGGACGCATTAGGCTCTAGACATGACCATTCTGCGTGCGGCGAACCGCACTTTGCGAATAAACCCTTAACTTCAGATGGGAGTGCGCATACATTTGTGGCTCAGGGTGTGCCAAAGTATTCCAGTACCTCGTGAGTATGCCGGTAATAGTCGTAATAGCTCGCCGGGACGCAAGTTTACAAACCCTGCCGCGACTTTAGATGGCAGGCCGGGGCCCCCAGCGAGCATTGTTTTTTTTTTCGAGAGGGGACAGGGTTAGGTCAGGTTCAGATAAGCTTCAGGTAAGAAAAAAAATTATTTTTATTTCTTGCGAAGACAGGCCCCCAATCGAGCATTCTTGCACCAAACGCTCTCTGCCATCTAAAGTCGCGGCAGGGGTTGTAATACGCCGCCGGGACCCATTGATTGGCTGCCTGCAGCGGTGGGTGCTGGAGTAGCTGCTCTTAGATGATATGTGGCAGTATTCCCCGCGACCATGACTGATGCACAAAAACGTGAAAACGGTCGGACCACCAGCCGAAGTCTCTCCACAAAACCCAATGAAGTGGAAGAAGAAGAAAGTAATCTTACGGGCAAAAGACCGCACTTGACCACTCTGTACATAATCCCTCCCAATGCAGTGCTGAAGTCGCTGAAATTGGACTGGATTTCGTTGTACGCAAGATGGCGACATATCCGTCTGCATTTCAAGGGCTCCTCAGGGAATTCCTAAGGTTGTTAGCTCGACAGTGCAATAAGGACCAAACGGGTGTGCAGACGCAGAGCCAAAGGACCAATTGCCAATTGCTCTGCTGTGGATGCAGATCCGACACTGAAATTCATTCAAATGGATGTGAAAACTGAGAGCCAGGGGTCGTATATTGAAGGTCCCCATTGGTGTAGGCGTATGTGAAAACACTGTCTTACCGTGCTATAAGTCATCCCCCTTACACCCTTCGTCATACGGATTCTGCCCTTCGCACATGCGGGAGGAATTTCAACGGACTGGTTCAAACAATGATGGGTCATCCCATTTCAACAGGGCCTTGTGCATAGCATCTAGCCTTTCAAAATGAACTCCAATTTTTTGTTATAATTCTTGACGGGAAGTCTTTTCCAACATCATTGAGATCGGGATTCCATTACAAAATTTGCTTCTTCAGAAATCTGCATGGTGAGAGCCCTTCTATATGATGGGAATGTTTTGTTTCACAGACATTTCAACTCAATATGTAACCAACTGTTTAGGAACTTTGAGATCATGCATCCTGACTGGTGCCGATTAAGGCCCCTTTATCGCAAGCCTCAACTGAAATCATGGGGTTTGACCCCATAAAATATTTCGAAAAGATATTTCCATGACCTGGAATTAAAAATCAAATCATTGGACACGAATGTGTGAGCAATAGGTACCAATGCCTTTATCATTGTTATCAGCCTGCACACAGTCGTCGGGCATTGAGTAACTTGTGTGAGACCATGCGATGCAAACCTACCTGAGGGTTTGGCCATATGTCTCAGCTGCTGACTGCTGCCATGGGAGCCATGTGTCGTCTGGCGACTGCAGATCGATAACAATCACCCTGACATTTCTCAGAAACGTCAAGCTATGCATGAGCTATTGTTTCTTCAGCTCCAATCAATGATAAAATGTCTTCTGGTCTCGTCACAATGACATCTTGAGAATAGTTCACCCCCTGATGCGCGCTGTTTGTCTGCTTGATAGATTTGTTTACCGCCCTCCAGGGCATTTATCAGTCCAACACGGGAATGTCATTAAAATTGGCATCGCTGCAGAACTTCCTTGAGATCTCCTATATCAGCAGGTGGGTCCTTTTATTCTGCAGTGGCGATGCGAGCTTTGGAGCACCTATGGGTGTCCCAAACGTTTCCGGCCCGAGGTATGCTTGTTTGCTTGTCCTGGAACTGACAAATCATTCCTCTAAAAGCAAATTCCCCCGATTCCCTGATACAGCGGCTCATGGATTTGATGACACTAGATTAGTTTGCTCCTTATGCAAGGAATGGTATGTTGGATTTGTGAAACACAGGATGTGCTGATTCAACAACGCAGTGCTCCTTTCATCGACAACCGACATTGCTGAGACCACATTTTCTTGAAGCAGAATTCAACTTTTTTCGCCATGCAACGGAATCACAAATCTCGAACACTCCAAAATCATCGATTTTGAAGGAATCAGAAAATCCGCGAAACAAAGAGGCTCTTTTGGGTAGCCGGATGGAGTCAAACAAACTTGCTTCTCAGAGATTGCAATAACTACTCATATGTACTCGTATCAGCAGTGCGTCGTGTTTCTCGCTTGCAATAACATGCATTGGCAAGAAATAGAGGCAATTTCTAAAAAAAAAAACTAATTTCATCTGGTTCAGGCCGCGAATTTATGGGACACCCTATAGGTTTTTACTCTTTTTTATCTTTGTCTGATCATTCGTCATGATCACCATTCGTCTTTTTGACCCAATTTCACCGAAGGATATTCTACGTAGGTACGCTTAGTTATCCTGCCATTAGCATAGCTTGTTGGCTGATCGATGATTAAGGATCACTAAATCAATGTCGCATGGTAAACTCTTCTTTGACAGAGCAAAGGAGGCTGATGAGTGATGAGACACTCCTGAACCAGTAAAAAATCCACCCGGGTAGAGTGGTGTTTGCTCTCGGAGATATCGGCTCCATAAAAGGTATCCCCGTGGTGAGCATCAAGAGATTGCACCGTTCGCAAAGCAAACTTCTGAAGAGATCATCATTGAGATATTTTAATTTTGGGGTTTCCAGGAGAAAAGTGAGTTTTCGTGTACTGTGCATAAATCTGCAGTGGAGTGTGACAGAAAACCTAAGTGTGCTGAGCTCAAGAAAGACAAAATCCAATGACTTTGAAGAGCAAAAGAGGAAATTGTGGCAAGTTCCTCTCCGGAACTGCAAGATCAGTTGACCCGGCACTAGGTCACCACATCCAGAAATCAAGGAAAAACTCCTCCCTTTCTCAGACTTCGGCCGACATTTGTGTCGAGTTTAGAAAAATTCCTGAAAATTTGGACAGGAAAACTCAAAATGTTTCGAAAAATTCCTCAAAATTTGGACAACAAAGCTTAAAAAGTCCCCATGGTTGACCTCTTAGATTTTTTTAGATATTGGTTTTTAGATATACTCGTAGATTAGATTTTAGATACTGATTTAGACAGAGAGATTTTTGCAAACTCTTTGTGGGTTCACATGACCACGCGGGGATTGGCACTGGATGGTTGCATATCCCGTGCATGGTTAAATATTTCTGAAAATTCCGGCCATACAAAATACCCACGAGAAAGTGAATATTTGAATCAAATTTCAAGAGAAATAAAGTTTGGAAACTATCACCCTGAATTCAACTGGCAGAAACCGCTGATTTTGAAAGCAGCGCAGGGCAAGCCTTTCGAACGTGTCATTCGAACCGCGATTTCTACAACCGTTTTTATTCTTCAAAGGCCAGCTCTTTTGAAAGTGACAGACACACAGGCTGACTTTGAAAATACGGTATTCCGGCCTGCGGTGGCATATTTCAGAGCTTCGAAGCGTGAGAAAAAAAAAGTCGAGGGATAAAAAGTGCTCTCACTGCCAGTGACGTCGGCATCTCGCGGAAACCGGGGACAGAAATTAATCCATGGGTGTCCGCAGCGCATAATTTTTTTTCCAATCCACTTCCGCGGACCAGGAGGTCGCATCAGCCAATCGCGTCGTCTCAAATTGTGACGTCATCAATTTTGGGATTTTTGCATTGCCACCGCTTTTTGCCATTTGGCATGTTTGCCACCGCTTTGCAACTCTTTCTAGGGTTGCAATAGGGTTAGGTTAGGTCAGGTTAGGTAAGGTTAGGTTAGGTAAGGTTAGGTTTGGTTGAGTTCGGTTTTGAAAATTGGATATTGAAATTGGCTGGAAATCCCAACAACCAATCAGAGACGCGCATGCGGAAGTGGATTGGAAAAAAAATGTGCGTCCGCAGCGCCTTTTTCCAGAGTTTTGGTTTCTTTGAGGTGGCCACATTTTCCGGCCTGGCCAGCTGAAGATTTAAAGACGGAATTCCTTGGCCATATTGCAGGCCTTTTTGTCGGTTTTGCATGGAACGAGTCTGTATGCATGCATAGAAGGCAATTTTAGGTGAAATTTTCAGTAATACGCGGGGTGCATTGCTCAATAAACCCATGCAAAAGCCGGACACACAGCTCGCCCGCCACGGTGTCCAAAATGCAATGTCGACCAGGTAATATATTCCAAAAAACATTTGCAAGCTTCCAGGAGGCTGATAGGATGTGGGGTCACTCTTTGTCCGTGCCATAATCCGCCACTGATTGTTCACTTGCCGTTATGCAGAAGAAATTATTCCTCGCATATGCATGCATGAATCCACCCGACAAATTTCCACCGCTGGCTGATGCTGCCTGCGTTATTATTCAGTCGCAGAGCGCAGTCAGTCAGTCACATCCCCTGAATATTAATCATCCCGGCTTTACAGTCGACGCCAGCTACGCCACGCCACGGCATCGGACGTGGACGGAAGAGAGCGATACGGAGTGAAAAATTTGTCAGAGGTCACTCTCCGTCTCCTCGAAACTTTCCGAAACAGTTACTCCTGATTAATTGTTGTTGCGTTCGTTTGTTCATGGGTCGGCAGTGAAGCAGGTCCGAAGAGAGGTTTCAAGAATAATTATTGTGGGATTTACATATCTGGTGTCACTTCAGATGACAGCTTGTATCACTGTTGCTACATCGAAAGCAACTGCCCGAGGGTGTAATTTATGCATGCTCATTTTGGGAATGAAACTTCATAATACGTATGCTCACAAGTTTTGAACTGCGAAGTGCGAACCGAATTGCAAGTTTAGTGATGCGAACCGTTTTAGGTTGTGCCTGCTTTCATTTTGCCATCGTTATCACTTTCATTTGCCGAACATCGAATGTTTTCGAACATGGGAGTTCATTTTAACTCAGGCGCCATGAACCTACACGCAGAATCCATGACAGCATGCGCCGCAAAACATTCATTTTCAGCAATTTCAGCCTTGTTGAAATTAGATGGCCCCTGTGTTAACCAATAATAGCCTACCATAAAATATCACCTATGTTCGAGGACCTTTGATGAGCTCCGTATATACTTGTATCCACAGAAGAAGGAACAGATAACAGGCGTCCAAAACCGAATCCCGTGCAAAAGTGAGGCGATGCAATGACCAATCAGCTTGCTTCCATCGGTTGAGCCTTACAATCAGTGCTGCTGCTATAAACGGCGGGGAGATGTCGTCAGGAATAAAATTTGCTCCCGAGAGAATATTTGCCTCTGCCTCGCCATTTTCAAAAGCGGCGGGGTATAGGATCACGAATTTGCTCCGGAGAAAATTTTATTTCTGGCATCATCTCCCTGTCGCAAATGCATGGATACGCGAACTTCGTGGACTTTTCTGGACTTTTTGTCGGATATCAAGCAACAGGTTGACAACAAGTAATTGACCGACAGCAAACAGCAGGTTGACAACAATTAAGCAGTGGGAGTGAAGGCAGAGGTTCGGTGAGGTTTGATTGGCTTCAGGCAAAACGTAAATCACATTCCGGAAGCTGTTTGGACCAAATGCACCTTTTCAACGAAAAGTTTTACCCTTCTAAACATAGTTAGGGCTAGGCTTAAGTGTTCTGGTGCATCGATGAAAAAATGGTAGCGAGTTGCTCTAAGGCCCACAAGGTTATTTTTGGGACGATAAACTTCGTGGCAACATCGCCTTCATTTGCCCGCTGTCTTGACATTGAGCAAGATGCATCCTAATTGAAGTGATTGAGCACTTAAGGGCAGAGGACTACACTTCCTGCTTCGCTTGAGTTGGGAACAAGGGCAGATTTGTTTTTCGTGAAGTATACTAATTAGGACAACTGTGGCAAGCTTCAGCGCACCGCAGGAAAACATGTGGGAACTTGCAAGGAGTTTCAACCATAAGCACAGCAACAGTCGGCCAAAGGTAACCCAGTTTCCGACATCATGTGCATGGAGCTTGCTGGCAGATTTTTTTTTCAAGTTCGAATGTGCGAACACCGCAAGCGTTCTGTGCTCGATTTATTCAATCGCATACTCGTATTCGTTTGTGGGTTGAAACAAGTCATCCCAAGTTAAGGTTTTCACACCGACGAACTGCCATGCATCGGAGTTCAATTCCTCTAATTTATTATAGTCAGGTCAAGGGAGGTCAGAAATTCCTCCGATTCTCGATCCTTCAGCGGAGAGTCGTCGTTTTAACTGGGATGTGAATCTGCATTGAAAAGCTTCGGCAGTGAGCCCGGAGCTCTGCGGAGTGTTCAAGTAAAAGAAAGCTGCGGGAGCTGAGAAGATTTGAGAGGGGATTTTTCAGGCCGTTTTCGCTTCTGCACTGATGTAGGATGCTGCAGCATCATGATGGATTCCACTGAACAACAACGTTCATGAGCTATAATGAGAACCAAATGTGCTCAGGGCTCATCATGTTTCGTTAGCAGAGATACGGCAGGGAAACTTGGGGAAGTGTCTATTCCATTCACACAGTCCAAAAGCAAAAGAAAACAACCACCCCACAAATAACCGCAACCAGAATAACGGCACGAAAAGCAACTCAAATCAGACCTGACTTATATTTTCTTTGGGACTTGTGTGGAACCATATTTCAGCTGTTCTGGATGCCAGTGCCAGTCACCCCAGAGGCAGAGCTTCCCCTCTGAAGGCCTGAAGATCTGAAACGCAAGCTGAGCTTCAGTTGGTTTCAATCATCGGAGACATGCATGAACTTTAAAGTGTGTCAAGTGTGCCCCCTCCTCATTGCCATCAACTTCTCCGAATGATGTTGACACACTGATGGTTTCTGTTCAATAAGGACGGTGCGGGAGAACACACCTGGTCCGAGATTTTCAAGTCCGAATGGCTTAAAATTAGGTTAGAATAGGTTGGGATAGGTTCGGTTAGGTTGGGTTAGTGAAATGAGGTTAGGTTTGGTAGTTTAACTTGGGTTCGGTGAAGATTTTGCGAGATTAGAGCCATTCGATCTCAACGTTTCTCGGACCAAAGTATCCCGACCCAAGGTGTGCTGTCGAGTATACTGAGAGCTGGTGGTGTCAACTTCGCGCTCATCAACATCAAGAGTTCTGCTCTTTCGACATCTGAAGCCACATGTTTTGTTTCAGTCGACGTCGCAAAACGATGGGGTGTCAAATCGAGCAGGACGACCTCCCCGAGACTCATTTTCATGCCACCCCATTTCCCATCAGCAACTCCGCAGAAGTCACCTCTTTCAACGCCAGAAACAACGTGCTTTGTTTCAGCAGAAATCACGAAACCAAATCGATCAGGAAGACCTCACTTTTACCTCCTTCACAACTCCCCACCTCATCTCATCCACCCCTTCACAAATGCCGACATTATATTTTCAGGCAAACTTCTCTCCCCATTCGAAAATCTCCCCATGCACATCACACCATTCTGTGAACTTGAAACGGAACATTGCTGGAAACCCACACTTTACCTCCCCAATCTCCCCAAACCCATCACACATTTGATCTGTTTTCGCTTCGTAGATACAGCCCAAATTCAGCTCAACCCCAAAAAAAGCAGCCCAGACATTTTCAGTTTTATCCTTTCTCCCATAGAGGTCAATCTACCTTCTGCTCAATTCCTTTGAGGTGATCTGTCGCCTTCCAAGATAATTTCAGTCGAATTATGACGTTCATAAGGAGAATTGCGACACCGGATGATGCGAAAGTTCTTCCCGACGAAATGCTTCCTTGTGCGACAAGCCAAGTTGCAAAACGAATTCTTCAAAAAAACAGTGTGCAAAAATTAATTGGAAAGATCCATAGGTGAGATTCGCCAATTTCACTCATCAGAAGAGACGCTCTTGGTTGAGGAAATGCCACTGTGACATTGTCGTGTAACAATTATTTTGAAAGAGTGTCAAGGATTGCTCCAACATTCCTGAAGTGCGTTTCATCCGCACCAATTGGCGCTGTTTCCTCAAAGGCTTTTTTGCCTCATGCATGGCTGGCATCCTTAGAGTCGCATGCGAAAAGAGGTTCCAAGAAGATTTCACGTGTTCACAAGAAGTGTTCACATGAAGTATTCACAAGAAGTGTTCACAAAAGAAGTGTTCACAAGAAGTGTTCACAAGAAGTGTTCAAAAGAAAAGTATTCACAAGAAGTGTTCACAAGAAAACTATTCACAAGAAGTTTTCACAAGACAAGAAGTGTTCAAAAGAAACGTATTCACAAAAAGTGTTCACAAGAAGTGTTCAAAAAAGAAGTGTTGAAAAGAAAAGTATTCACAAGAAGTGTTCACAAGAAGTATTCACAAGAAGTGTTCACAAGAAGTATTCACAAAAAGTGTTCACAAGAAACGTATTCGCAAAAAGTGTTCACAAGAAGTATTCACAAGAAGTGTTCACAAGAAGTGTTCACAAGAAGTATTCACAAGAAGTGTTCACAAGAAGAGTCACGTGAGAGATGTCTGGGTTATGATAACAAACCGCACCAACTCAGATCAATGAAAAGGTCGCAACTAAGCCCGAACTTAAAACCCCGCAATTGTCCTCTGTCGATAATGTTAAACGCTGTGTAGGTACCAAAACTTTAATGTGGTCAACGAAGTCAATGCGGAGCTTCAATTATTCGCGCAGGTCAATGCAGACTTTTGATCACATGATTTCCTTGTCAACCAACTTTTTCTCCATCTATGGGAGTCGTGGCACGTTTTGGCTTCTTTGGTTTCTTTCAGTCAACATCACACAAACTGGTTTCTTTGAGGCACATTAGACCCCATTACCTTTCGGAATCTAAATAACGAACTTGTGTCCAAAATCAAAACAATCAAAGGTGAGTTTTTGCGAGTGAAATGAAATGCAAAGGAACATCCGACCACATTTCTCAAACATGCAAGTCGAAGTTACAATCTCCGGGCTGTGAAAAAACCAGAATCGAATCTTCAAGGGTTTGACACTATTTTATCTTGCCTGCACAAGTCATATAGGCCTTTCCAGGAATGCGTTTCATCTTCCTCTTTCGATATGCATTTTTTGTTTTGGAATAGAACTTCCGGATTGCGTTTCCCGTTTTCCATTCGCTGCAAGTGGCCGCTTTTATTGTTTTTACAAGACA
>JASGXE010014821.1:0-11993 GCA_030068105.1 Sinentomon sp. SZTP_YWyxl
ATCCGACCCCCCATTACTGAGTTATGCCCCCAAAACCCCCAAAAAATGGACCCTTTTGGGGTATTCATGGGGGAGGTAATATTTCACCCTATAACTGTCAAATTTTCAGGACAGGTTTTATGTAACGAGTAAAACAAAAAATGTTCAGTGACAAAAAATCGTCCAAGGCTCCAATTCCACGCAGTGCCCCCCCCCAAAAATCCAAAAAGCCCAATTTGGGTTTGTTTTGGGGAAATTGAGATATGGGGATTGGGGGTCGTAGTATTAAAGCCATATTTCGCAAGCAGATTCCCAAAGATACACGAAACAAAAAATGCTCAGTGGAAAAATGTCCTGCGATCCTCCATTTCCACGCAGTAGCTACTCAAATACCGTTAAAAAGCTTTTCGTTCCCAGGGATCGAGTAAGAACGAGAAGCTTTTTAGCAGTATTTGAGTGGATACTGCGTAGAAATGGAGGGTCGTAGGACTTTTTTTGTTCCGTGTATCTTTGGAAATCTGCCTGCGAAAAATGGCTTTAATACTTCGACCCCCATCCCCATATCTCTGTTTCCCCGAAACAACCCCAAATTGGGCTTTTTTGGATTTTTTGGGGGGCATTGCGTGGAATTGGAGGCTCGGACGGTTTTTCGTCACTGAACATTTTTTGTTTTACTCGTTACACAGAACCTGTCCTGAAAATTTGACAGTTCTTGGGTGAAATATTACCTCCCCCATGAATACCCCAAAAAGGGTCCATTTTGGGGGGTTTTGGGGGGGCATAACTCAGTAATGTGGGGTCATATCAATTTTTTCAACTGATTAACTTCGATTTGTATGGTCCTGGGAAATCTATTGTGAAATTTCGCTGGTTGATTTACGGGACACCTGTATATTGATTTGAACCTGAAGGTCAGTTGCAACCTTTTCTGCTTCTTCATTTAGCAACAATAGTTGCTAAATGCAAATCCAGTGGCTTTCATTTTATTGGATCCACACCTGGCAGTCTCATTTCGCATGGCATGCGCCGTATCCTTCATTTACCCATAGATCCACTTGGACCTTTTATTTGGCGATCATACATTCAGCAACTTCAATTCAGAAAGCTACAGAGTTGGAGAACATTTCCGTTTTCAGCATAGCAGCTTTCACTTTGCAGCAGATACGCAGATTAAATTTTGCAGCTCCATTCAAAAGTTTTTCTTTCACAGCTTACATAATCAGCTTATCAGACTCACAGCAGCAACATTCATATGTGTGTTTGTTAATCAAGCAGCTTATTCATTTGGCAGCTTTCACTTGGTCAATACCATTAGCAAAAGATTAGTTATAGGTAACAATTTAGTAACTTTCATTGAACAGTTTTCACATGCAGCTTTCATTTAGCAGCTTCCATTTAGCAGTTTTCACTCAGCAGCTTTCATTTTCAGCAGAAACAGAGAAGTTCGCATAGCAGCTCTCAGTTTACAGCTTTAATTTTTATCACATTAATTGTGGAAAAACGTGATTTTGATTTTCAGTCAGTGTCATGCAGATTGCACAAATCGGAACATTGCTCTACGTAAGTAGAATTTGCACAAAAATCAAAGCAAGTATAGAACAGTCGAAATTTATGCGATGATGATGCCGAAAAGACCATAACAAAAAGTCGGTTTTCCCTGTAAAGCAAAAGCTCTTCTGCATGGCAATACGAGTGTTGAATGAAAACGTGTGGAATCTCAGGGGCAAGATCAATGAGCTCTGCAATGGATTTCAATAAAATCGGTTGCTGACTGCTGTGGGCCAGAAGTGTTTAAAATGGGCGTTCTGTTCTAAACACAGCGAAGCCAAATACCATCTGATTGCCTTCATCGCTCTTGCAACATCGGATGCATGGGTTAAAATTGGACGTTATGCAATTGGTTGTTTCCACTGGTAATATTTAGTTAGACCAGCTTCTCTCAAGAAGTTCCACCCACGATTGGATCCTGACTCTTGAAGGCTGCCCGCGTTGCGAAGGAAATATAATACAGAGAGGCCCGAAAGTCTTTGGCCATGGTAAAAAATAATTTCTGTTTTTATCATGTTTTGTAATCTGAAGCATTTTCTTGCTCTAACCACGGATGTCACTACTGAATACAATTTCCAATAAAAGTCTAGACGTTCGCGGTTAGTTAGAGCCAAAAAAGTTGCGGTTCACAAAATGTGACAAAAACAGTGCCTCCTACAACACGAGGCCTCTGCACGAGAAGCAAAAATGGCATGACGTCACAAATAGTGAATGTCTGAAAAGAGGAAAGAACAACGCGAATGAGCGGCGACCGAGGTGCGCTGCCCACGGAAACTTTGTCATTTCGAGAAGTAAACTCTGATTTTGATGCCGTTGTTTCCTGGTGGCATCTTCAAGCGGCAACACAGAAATCAAGATACTTGCAGAGTTGAAACGGAGAGGGTTTAAAAGTGTTGTAAAGAAAATAAAAACACGAAATACTTCAGACGGATTTACGCTGTAAAATGCCCTCTGGATAATTATCTAACAAGGCATCGTGAAGACAAAAAGGCGACGATTGCACTATAGAGCACGTGCCCACTGGCTGGACAAATTCATATCTTTGATTGCATTGCACACTGCGGATTGTGTCGCGGTGTGGTGTCGCGGATCAGGTTACGGGCAGGTCGTGATAGGTTAGGACATGACAGGTTGAGTTATTGGTGAAAAGAATGGGTCAATGTTATAGGTAAGGTTAGGTTTTTGTAGCAGCCTGCAGCTGTGTACGCAAAATTGGAATTTCACGTTGTGGCCCGCATGCTGGAAATGAGAGCACACACAGGTTGTAGTCGCAATAGTGTAAAATCAGCATTTTTTATATCGTATGCGCCACAAGTCTCCCGTCAAATGGACGAATAGGGTTTGTGTGTTTTCTTGCACCGTGGCTGTGAAATTGAAGCACAGTGCGGCAAGGTGGCTATCCTCCCGTTTGTGCTTATCAGTTAGAGAGAAAGCAGGGTGCTCGAGGTTAGCGTTCGTTCCTAAAATGGTGGTTTTGGTAGCAACATGGCGGCGGCATGAGGCACACCATCGACCAATGGTTAATTCTTGTTTATTTTTTTTTTTCTTTTTTCGAGCCAGGAGGAGGTGACCGACAGAAACGGCTGCTCGAGATTCCGACTCCAAGTTACCAGTCACCATGCATGATGCACAGCCACGGGATGGCGGAATGTACAAAATCTGATTTCCATATGACGGGAAACTTACGGCGCTTACTGTATAAAAATTGAACGACTGAAATTATGAAGCGGAGTGGGATAAAAAAGCCACGCAGGCTGCTACATTTTGGTTCAAAAGTCTCCGGACAATCCCCTGCGCGCTCTGTTGGTATATACATGCACTAATGTGATGACCTTAGTGTGCTCACCCTTCTGAATCACCCCTCCGAAATTTTAAACCCAGATAGAGCAACCCATCTTTGTTTACCCTTGCGGGATTCGTCAAATCAGCGATGGCAAGTTTTCAGCAGTTGCCCATATAATGCACTTGACTGGTGGGATTGTCCCGTAACTTATGGAACGCTTGTATTTCGACGCCAGAAATATATTATGGGATCTTTTATTTATGCAGTCAAATACGTAGACCTCTGCACAATACTTCCCAATAACATTTTGTTATTTTAGGCTTCACCTTATGCAGAAGTTGGGTGGTCGCTAGATTTATTTGTCGTACCAACATATAGGTCCCTTACGGCATAAACAATGCCGATTTCCTCCCAAAACTGTTTTTTCCCGTTAGGTCTGTCCAATCGGCTTCCCATTATTTCAATGGTACCAGCGTTACCACTTGAGTGATTTTTGAAAGAATGAGATCGAAGGGTCAATTTTCTTTCTGGAACTAAGCTTTTAACTTTTTCCGCCAAAGTCAGGCTTCAAGAGGGCCTTCTTCAGGAGGGTCCGTGGTCAGGGATGTCTTTACAAGCTTGATTATGGCGAAGCGTACGGGTCTAAAATTGGTGTGCACAAACCATTCAAGGTTGTTGAAAATTTGGGAGAAAATCACCTGGAGGTTTTGGGTGCGCTTTTTTCATATTGTTAACGGACAACATGGGCCATGGTTTTTCATTGTCAGAAGGCATTCTTGTAGGGATCTGATGCAGAGAAACAATGCAGTGGCACTGCCAACTTGACGTACGTCCGTAATCTTCTCATTGAATTACATCCCGAATTGAATTTGTTTTCCGGAAATCTCACAGGTACCAGAAGGAGATTTCCATTTGAAATAACTTCCGGAACCAAACAGCTGCAACCTGCTCCCGCCATCGGTCCGATGTTTTTGTCCGTCTGTTTCGTCCCGGCTGACGAAAAGCTCCTTCGTGTGAAGTAACTGTCAATCCAACAGAACAACCTCCTTCTCCAGCTTTAGTTTGCTCAAGAGAAATCTCAATTGACCACGTGTCTCAGGGCTTTCGCACTGTGTAAAAAAGGTTTTTCTTAAGGCGGGTTCAGACGAGGCTGGAATTTCGCTTGCGAACGCAGCAATCGACAGCTGTCTTTCGAGAAAGCGTTTTCATTGAGGCTTTAGGCAAAGGCATGGCCAACCTTGTAAGGTATCCGAGAGCCCATGCGAAAATATTGTCCCTCCGAACCCGGCTTTAACTGCTGGAGTGAGGAGTCAAACTAAAAAAAATTATTGCGAAGTTAGGCCGAAACTACGCTAACCTGAACCACACAAGTCTGCGGGGACCTCAAATTCAGTTTCGGTAAGGTTTGTGCAGGACACGTTTTAAATTCCCAAACTGTTCAGTGGGAGAAAGACAAATGTGCCAACATGCATGTTTTTTTAGAAACCGTTGACTTCATTGCCCAAGTAGAAATTAAAGTGCCACATTGCAAAGGTTAAAAGTGAGAAACTTTTATATCCATTGCGGTTATATGTTTTTGCAAAGTTGCATTATTGTTGTCCCATTTGCTTGCGTGTGTGGCTGCCCATTTGTTTGGGTGCATTTTTTATCTCCCAACTTTCACAGGGCGTTGAGAAAAGCTTTATCATCACACAGAGGGAATTAGAGATGAGATTTGAAGTTTTCACAAACGGAAAAAGACAGCATATATGGTCACCCTTTCCCGCACCGTCGAGTCCCTGCGAATGCGATTTTTGTGGAGGCATGATCCTGTTCAAATTAAGTTTGACCCCGTCCCAACAGAGGTCATGCATTCACTCGCCCGAAAAGCCGATGTTGGCTGGAACACGGAGAAAAAGTTGGGGTTTCCACTTTTGCTTTTCAAGGAAGTTTGGGTTATGTCAAGGTGGACACAATTGCACGATCGCGGGGAAACATTTTCAAAAAATATAGCTGTTCTCTGAGCTATGCATTTGTGTCACCCACAATCAGGCGGTACAGGATGTGCCTATTCTCTCTGTCATGCAATTGTGCACCTCTCTGGCATCAATAAATGGTTTGCTTTTTGTATTTTATTTGTTCCTGCTTTGTTTTTTTTGCTCTTGCTTAATGTCTTTGTTCCAGCAGATTGGGTTGGGTGAGGTCCAGTGACCAGGTTGTTTGGTTTTCACAGAGAACCCTCTAACCTAATCAAATCCAGGGTTCACAGAGAATCCTAACCCTAACCTAATCTAACTTATAACCTAACCAAACCCAATATAACCTTACTTAACTTGACCTAACCGAATACCCGACAGAAAGGGCACACCCTGTTCCACATGATGGCGCCAAAGGAGTGCGATAATTGCACGGCCAAGAGCACATCTTTCTTCTGAAAATCTTTCCCTGCGATCATGCAATTGTGTCCCCCCTTATAGACAACCTAACCTGGAAGTTTGATACCAAATCCACAATTCCATTTTAAACGAAAGGACATGCGGTGGCTGTTCTTATTCTGGAGACATCACACGCTGTCCCTGGGGATAAAAAAAAGACCAAATGTTCAATTTTGCCGATAAATTTCGGAAGATATTGTCGGAAGGTTGGGAAATCCTTCGAAAAACCTTCCAGCCAAAGGGAGTCCAGCACAAAAATCTTGCGTGGACCTCTCATCACATCTCGTGGACCATACTGACCATCACTGTGTTTTTATTCGAACTGACTGCATGCGACCCGCCAATTTCACGCGGAACAAGAAACGGGCAGTAACCTGAAATGCGCTGTCTCTCTTTTCTCTGATAACAAATATTGTCTACCTTTGAAACACGACAAGAGTAAGATAGTGCGCGAGTATCCTGCATGTCAGAGCAGCGTACTGGGTGGGCTGAAAAAGACTGCTTTATTTGAATTTTATTAGGTACTCTTAGGGTGTTACCCTATATCGTACACACGCAATGATGAGAAAAGACAATTACGTAAACGAAGTGTCAAAACGAACGAAAATTGAAACGAAATATTGAAACGTCAAAACAAGTAAATAAATAACAAAATGAACAGCAACCACGTGCAACATCATTAATCTCAGATTCATCATGGCCTCCTTGGTGCCAATGGGGCAGCCGGTCGGCAACGAAGTGTGTCGACTGTCAAAGGAGAACACAATACGTGTCCAGGGAGCGCATTCCATTCTTTAACAGCCCTCCCTAGAAAGGAAAATTTCCCTACATCTTGTTTGAACAATAACGGCCGTACCTTGAGAGAGTAATCATAACGAGCAAAAAACGAAGGAAATTTAATATAGGACAAAAACTCTCCCCATCCTCCAGAGCTCCTTAGAATTTTATAGAAGCTCAAGACTCGCTGTTCGCTCCTTCTATCAGCAAGACTTTTCCACCCAAGTTTTTTAATCATTGCGGTAACGCTATGCGTTCTTCTATAATTACCAATAGCAAAACGAGCAGCTTGGCGTTGTATGCGCTCTATGGCTTTAGCCTGAGAAGAAGTACGAGGATCCCACGCACAAGATGCATATTCTGTAATTGGCCTCACCAAGGACAGATATGCCAGCTCACGTATCCTACGCGGACATTTCCTGTAATTCCTTCTCACAAAATAAAGTGCTCTGGAGGCCTTCTTGGAGACCATGGCAACATGAGCAGCCCAGTCAAGATTGCAAGTTAATCTGACTCCCAAATAAACGACTTCATTACAAGGGGAAAGGGCAACGCCTCTTAGTACATAATTAAGAGTCTGATCACAAGCATTGGAAGAAAAGTGGATTAAGGAGCATTTTTGGGCATTTAAATTCATTTTAGAGGACACACACCATTGCGAAATAGATTCCAAATCCTGTTACAAAAGATCACGATCATAAGCAGAGTCAACCTGCCTGTACACAATGCAATCGTCGGCAAAGAGCCTGATTTTTGAGCTAACCTTCGAGCACAGATCATTCACATAGGTTAAGAAGAGCAACGGCCCAAGGATACTTCCCTGCGGAACCCCGGAGTTTACAGGACGTGGCTCTGAAAGGTGGCCATCGACTCTCACAACCTGAGTTCGGTCAGTGAGATATCCCCGTACCCAGCGCAGGGTGGTGAAATCAAGTCCCATAAAAACTAGCTTCTCAAACAGCAAGGTGTGGCTTACAACATCAAACGCCTTGGCAAAGTCAATCATAATTGCATCAATTTTTGACCCCCGGTCCAAAGCAATGGAAATTTCTTGAGTGAAAGCCGTCAGCTGGGTTGTGCAAGAAAACCCAGGGCGAAACCCATGCTGCGCTGCGTTCAAGACAGTGGATGACTCCGCAAAAACTCCCTAATGTGCTTAGCCATAAAGAACTCCAAGACTGAAATGCATGAAAACGCTGAATTGAGAACAGATGGAAACATCAAGTGAAGAAAAATGTAAAACAAGCCTTTGTTCTCAGTGTTGTAATCCAGTGTTGACGAAGTTTGGTAGAGCGACAACCGCATTTGGGAAAAATTAATTGATTTGTTAATTAATTTGATTAACGGTGTGATATCAGTGAACAGTTCTCCACGGGAAATCACCAGAAGTAAAAGTTGTTATGGGAAAGATCACGGCTTGCGTTGGGAAGACAGAGGGATTCCACACATTACAAAATGCACTAAAGTCCGGCAGCACGAAGTTCGGCAACTCTAGAAATTCGGAAACCGAAAAGTAAATCTTCACGCATCCACAGAAATTTGTTCCACCTTGTACTGGGAATAAGGCTACTAAGCCACTCGTTTTTCGCCGGCGTTTAGGGATAAAACGAAAATGTAATTCGCTTTAGCTGAATGGGACATTGGAATGGATTTGAGCTATCGATGTATGATTTACTGGCATCAATTGATCCCGTCCTAAAAGTTGGCCATAAATATTGTCGAAATTTCTCCTGGGAAGGAGCACCACTCATGCATTGTTCGTCTGCTCTGAGAGTCGATTCCGCGGTCCGCGCTGGTCCTTTCCCTTTCGCGGAGAAGTCAAATCTGTCTGAATCGAATCTGTGGCCACCTCCTTTCAACTTTCAAATACAAACTTTCCAATGCTTTATTTTTCTCTTTGTCCTCATCCATTGGTTTGTGACATATCGTGTGTGCCAAAAGCGCAGGCCATGAAGGGCCAGGGGAGGCGCGACGCCCCCAAAAAACTTTATAGGTATATTTCCTGCAGCGTTCCTTGACTGTATAATCTAGTGGACGGATGATTTTTGATGAATTTAGAGTCCACATTGGAGTGGAATCCTGCAGGAGTTATAGACGAGGGTTCGTATAGCGGCGGCGGAATTAATGTACTCATACATGTAAACAATTGGGACCGTTATTTTGGCACAAACTATATGCTGCAGAAATTGACGATCCTCTTTTGTAACCGAGGTTAAAATCTCACAGCTCCAGAAATCTGGAAATCTGGCGCTTTTATTTCTGCCGCCTGCGTAAGAATTATTATGAGAAAAAAAAACAAAGTTTTGGAGGCAACATTAGATGGGAAAACACACGCATGGGTGCATTAACTCGCCGCAACTTTCCACACCTTATTATGAAATTCGAAGGTTACAGACCCAGAAATGGGCAGACGTACCAAACAAATCCACTTGCCCAAGGTATATATGTCTGGAAATAAAGTTGAGGAACATTGCCAAACCTTTTCTCCCCCACCCCGTTTTCGTACCATATCTACGCCTTTGGTGTGTTTGAAAAGCTAAAAATCCCGCTTGCAGGTCACTCTAAGCTGGCCTTTTAGTTGGCTGGGGATTGGAGCAAAAAGCATTGTGCGGATTCTTTAGAAAACAGCAAATTTCATCTCACGTGTGGGGTAAACTTCTTTTCTTGAACTGACATTCGCCGGACGCCGCAAACATTTTAGATACAACGAAACATCAATGGAGTGAAATGATAAGGAAAGTGCGGTCAACTACAGAAAAAAAACCCGCTCTCCTCAAAGAGCTGGCGAGGACAGGAGAACTGGCATTCGGAAAAAAGCAGTGGAAAAAAATACAAATGGAAGTAAAAAAGGGTCAAGAATTGCACTGGAAAATCAATCATCATGACCTGGGGATCGAATGCTGTAAACTTTTTACTCTAAAATTCGAATTTGACAGTAATGCGTGAAACCTTTCCAGAGCTGTCGATGACTTTGTGGTAATAACGGTAACACCACGGTGCATGCCAAATTTTGGGATGATTTTGGAATTTATCAACTCATGCAAATTTTTTTTCCAATACTTGACATGACAAAACGCAAATCAGGCAAATGTTTTGCATGATTTGAAAATTTCTCGTCCAAGCATATTCGTTCCGTGCCCAAAGACAGAAGCGGGTTGTTTCCGGTCCTAACTGAGCGTCATTCTGGCGTCATTCTGGCGTCATTATGACGTCATTCTGACGTCATTCTGGCATCAATCTGGCGTCATTATTGTCGTCAATCTTGGAATTTTTTTGGGATTTCCTCCTTCAATGGCTGCCCAAAGGGAACTCCATGCTTCCAATTTCTGGCCCGCGAATCCAATGGTCGACAGACATTTTGCTACAACATGCATAACTCCTTCCCCACTGGTCAATTCTTTGGTAGTCTTTCGCCTCGGCATACAGGTATAGTAGCGGCGGGATTTATGTACTTGTACATGTGTTATTCCTATTTAACTGTTGCCTCCGAAATGTTTTTTTCTTTTTACTCTTACGAACTATGCAGGCAGTAGAACCATGAAAGCGTCATTGCAATAAGGCTTTCAACAGGGGTCAGATTTTGACCTCACTTGCCAAAGATGACTCACTTGTCAAAGAGAATCTTTAATTTCTGCAGCATGGGTTTTTTGTTATTTGAACATTCTGAATTTTTACACGTCTGAATACATCAATTCTGCGGCCACTATTCATCATTTTTTCTCTTTTTTTTTCAAATTCAGTGCAACTTTACAACGCTTGCCAGATTTGATAGTGGTCAGGTTTTTCATTGCAGCTCTGTGCATTTCGCTGAACAGCAGGCACGTATGGTGGATGAGTGCGAATCACGCTTCCCACTGCAGTTCTGCGCAGTTCGGCGTGGACCCCCTATTGAACCGGTGCTGAACATATCGTGAAATTCTCCAGCGTATAGAATGCGATCGCCTGGGAGCCTCAATCGCATCTTCAGGTTCACTGTTTCTCAAAATCACACCTAAAAAACAACTTGGCAAATGGCTCATTTTTCATTCATCAGATTATGCTTGGACCCAATAATTCTGCGTCCGTTTTTAAGAAGCTGTATGCATCTGCAGGAAAAATAGTCAGGCTTACATTTTGCAACAATGATGGTCATTGGCAGGCCTTCAATTTTTGACTGTGCGACCACCCTTTACAAGCGCTGCCAGATTGACACTGCTACTTTTCCCCCATTTTCCAGCGTGCTTTGTTGAGAGAACAATGTTGCCAATTTACGAACCGGCAATTGGAAGATATCGCTCTCAGCAATACCTGAAATGGAAGGCTGGATTTCTAAAATTAGCTGAGGCATTTCCTAGCACACTTTGTTGGTGGAACAATGTTGACAACTTGCGAACCGGCAATGGGGCGATATCTCTCTCACCAACACCTGAAACGGAATACTGGATTTCGAAGAATAGCCGAAACATTTCCCAGCACACTTTATGTTGATAGAACAATGTTGCCAATTCGCGAACCAGCAATCGGGGGATATCGTCTCAGCAATACCTGAAATGGAATACTGGATTTCGAAAATTAGCTGAAGGGTTCTGGACGCCTGTTGAGTGAGCAGGGGAAAGACGTTGACAATTTGGGTGAGATGTTTTACCCCTCGTCTTTTCCTTCGCAGCCTTGCTCCAACCGCCGCCGTTGCTGACTTGGCAAAATATGAATTGCCTGTCAACCTGGATGCCTATTGTCGGTTCGATTCGTCGGAGTAATTTTTCACGATGACAGAAAACAGTTAATCGCAAAGAGCTGGTGGCGGAATCTAATGCAGATTTCCGCTGTCGCCCCCGACGTCTTTCCGCCCAGGTGTTCGCCATAAACCGAATCCGACCGAGTTGAATGCAAAATTGATCCGGAATCTCTCGCGAAGAATATTTGCCGTCAGTAGCGTTGAGTGGCAAAGATGGAAAATTTTCGCCAAAAATGTTCCAATGCCCAGAACTGGATGCAATTTTGAGTGGACGCGCTTTCAGATTGTTCACTCTGATAAGAATAGTCATTATTGACGGGATACGTGTAGGTATGTCCTTTACAGTGGCCGCATTAATCCCAGAGAAAACCACGTGTCCATTTTGCACAATTATCACCTTGCGAATGTCTCAGGGAAGCCCTCAACAGATGGCAATATGCACGACTTTCTTCATGGAACGATACTTCACTTCGGCAACACAGGTTACCAACTTCACCACCCATTTGCTTTTAACGCAATGTTGGTACCGACCAGTTATGAGAATAGATTGAGGAAAGCACATCATGGCCAGACAATTTTATGCTTTCGTTGCCTTTACCTTTAAGGGTTTGTGTCATCTATATTTCTTCCTCGAGCATTTATCTATTCAGGCTAGAAACCTAAAAGAAATGTCCTTGTAGGGAAAATAAGGCGCACCTGTGCCTTTTCTGAGTGTCGAAGAAAAGATTTTCCTGCGACAACTCAAAAGCTGCAATCCCTATAATTTTGTGTGATGTGT
>JASGXE010014822.1:0-11674 GCA_030068105.1 Sinentomon sp. SZTP_YWyxl
GCATCTGGTCACAAAGTCTAAAAATGGAGTAAAGTTTTGGATGTGCGCAAAACCGTGACCTCATATATATGCAAAATTCGTGCATGGATTTTCCGTTCACAAATCTGCGCTGCGCACGTGATTATTCAGTTGCAGCACAGCTGTTATTTTTGTACAGATATACCTATCTGTTATTTTCGAGATATTTCGTGTAGATATAGGCACAAATAATTTTTGTGTGCATTATTTGTTTAATTTTTATCCATGTGTCTCTTTATTTATTTTTACTCTTTAATTTTTTATACTTTCATTAATTTGTGTGTTCATTTATATTCTTGCGTTACATTTTGTGTGTAGATATTTTCGCATTTTTGTGTATGGGACTGGCATATTTTATCAATAATTCATAACCTTGTGGCGTATAGGAATGATAATTTAGGGCCACCCTTTGTTTTGTCGGAAAACCAGAAACAGCTGGCTCCGAGTTCACAATGCCAGAACCGCCTCCATTTTGTTTCAAAATAAAAAAAAAGAAAAAAGAAAAAGGTACCGAGCTAGTTTCCTATGGAGTGGCCATTACCAAATGAGTTTATTTTGGAATTGCCACCAGCAGTAGCCTTGGCTTTAAAACAGCCATAATTTTCCCAGGACACGAATATCCGTCACCAACCTATTGTCTCGAACCGCCCTTATGCCCCGCTCGAAAAAAAAAACAACAGGGAAAATTACTGCCCTGAGGAAGCGGCTGATAGTTCTAGGCGACCGAGGCTGCTCCATGATATATACCGAGAGGTTTATAGTCAGCGGTCGAGTGCAGCGAGTGCAGCGAAAAAGGGGGTGTAAGAGTTCAAATCCAGCGTGCAGCCAATGAAGGCGAAGTCACCTCCTAGTCGATTACGGTCATGCTCCGTCAACCCCGGTGGGCGGTGGGCGAAACCATCGCCTGACGCTTACTGCAGCCTGCAGCATCGCTTCGCATAGCAGCGAAACGCCGTTGGTATACCTAGAGCTCCGTGGCAGTGCCTGTCAGCTCTGCTGCAAACAGATCTGCTGAATTCTCGGTTTGATTCTGATTCTCTCCCGTCACTACGTGTAAAAATAGAGAATCCTTGCGATCGACAATAAGATAGAAGAGCTCCGAAAGCAGCAATCGAAAGTGGAACTATTGGTGTGCGTTTGTGTCGCAGTTCAGGATGTTTGTTTAATTGTGGCGTTGTTTTTTAACTTAATTATTTGTTAAAATGCATGAGAAAGGTGATTGTTTATTGAGTATACGAGTAGATGTACGAGTAGGCCTTCATATGCTAGTGTGTTTGTGTTGCGAAAAAAATATGTGGGTAAACTTCCGGTTCGAAGTTATTTATAAAATATCACATTTATCCAGATAAAAATCAAATCCCAAAGAGGGATAATTTTCAACTATTGCGTTGTTTCTGGAATTCCGAAAATTGGGACGCAGCAAGGCAGTGACAGAATAGGCACACAGAATTGTGGCAGAACAACACTTGGTTCCTGCGTAACAGTAGTGATGGAATTAGGTAGGTTACCTCTTGTGCAGGCGGTAGAAATAAAAGCGCCAGATTATAACAAAGCTTTCTGGAGCTGGTGTCAGACTGTCACCTCGGTTACCAAAAAGGATCTTTTCTGCAGCATCGAATGTTTGCCAATATATCAACAATCACAATTTTTTACATGTTGTAGCGGGACGTTTATTGCCACAAAAGCCGCCTTTTCCAAAAACTCTTTCCGAAGATCGAACGTGTAAAATAGGCACCACAAGTGTCTGTATTTCGCTTTTTTCACTCTATCTACATACAGAATTCGCTCCGCATGGTCGTTTGATCCGGAATCACACTGATCGATTCCTGTTTAGCCATTTGTTTGATCCAATCTGAACGGAACTGTTGCTGTTTTACGCCTTACACGAATGCGATGATGTTCTCGCGGGTGCATGTTACCATTGAGAGAAAAGGCCTCTGTTGAGTCCTAACTGTCGCATTTGCAGGTGTCTCAGCATCCGAACAACAGTTATAAGATCTTTTTTGGTCATCTGATCAGTTTTATTTTTGTGCAGTTGACTTCTTATTGTGACACCATGTTGGATTAATTTTGAAATCAAAAAACAAAAAGATAAAAAAAAAGATAAAAAAACAAAAAAAAAATAAAAAATAAGAAAAAATAAATAAATAAAGAATGTGCAACCCTGGTGTTTCCTGTAACCCTGGTTTTATCTAAAACCAAAATATCAAAAAAGTGCACAGCCCATATGGATTTATGTGAAACCTGCTGGGCTCAACAAAAACCATCTTGGTTGTGCATTTTTTTTGTTTTGTTTTTTTTTCGTTTTAACTAAAACCAATAGAATGGCTCTACGTAAAATTAAAAAAGGTTTTCTGCTGGAGGCAAATTTAATACCTTTTTAGGTTTTACGGAGCCACATTTGTTTTCTGTGCAGTGTGTGATGCCTGTTCCACACATCTCCAATGAGCGCTGATGATGATGATGATGTTAAGGATCGTTTGTGAGTGAAGTTGGTGCACGCCTCATTTCGATATTGCATTGAAGCCATAATGCAATGTTGTCTCAGGCACGGACTGTAGTTGCAAACGCGATTTTTCAAATGTCACCACAAACAAAAACATAATGCCTGTAACCTGGGTTCAAAAATCTGATTATCCGCAGCTGGCCACTCAGCCGGACCTTGGAAGGCGATTGGTAAAAATGAGCATCAAAGAATTGTGGGCTCTTTATGTCATACAATGTGCCTTTGTGCACAAGGTCTAGCATTCCTCTGAAGGAAATTGACCTGCTCCAAGGCTTGCGGATGGTGTTTTAATTTGTCTTGAGTGCCCGCTGGTCTTTGTCTTGAGTGCCCGCTGGCTTGAGTGCCTCGGCGAGGTTGCGCTAAGTCGGTGATGCATGATCTCTTCGCCTCAAGACCTCTCTGAAGATACTAACCAGCAGCCCATTAATCACCCATGATGGGTCAGGCTAGAAATTATGATGTTGGAATCCATTTGGGTTATGTAGTAAAAAAACTGTCTGGAGTTGTTGATAGCATAGTTTTGAGGTGGAAGATCGCTCCGTCGCAGGAAATGACTCCTGAAGCTTCGAGAGCTATAGTGTGATTTTCGATATTGGCCTCGCTTTCGGTTTGGCAAATTCCGATTAATTTCGATTGGAACCCCATGAGAGTGGATTTCACTTACGATAAATTTTAAAATTTCACTTTCTTCCGCTTTTGCGGCATATTCGCTCAATTTCAGCAGTTTCTAAACTCTTAATTTTGACATTTCAGCCTTTCTCCTGTCCACTGGAACCAATTATTTTCGGTGTTCACTCTTCTGTTGAAGTGAAAAAAGTTCGGGCGTTCAGGATTCTTCGTGGCTTCCGTCGAGAAATGAGACAGAAAAATGTACGGTCACCGCAATGCTTACCATTTGTCCGCAGTTATGGATCGCCCAGTACCCTGAAATTTTGCACGATTCTTTACAAATTGCAAAATGATCAGCTTAATAGCGAGTCCACACATTCGCGATTTTGTCGCGTTGTCGCGTCGTCGCGCGCGTAAAAGTTGTCGGGTGCGACAACATCGCCTTGTGTGTTGTATACAATGCATGGTGATTCGTTCTGCACACATGGCAATGTCATTGCACCGGACAACGTTTTTGCGCGTGACGACGCGACAACGCGACAAAATCGCGAATGTGTGGACACGCTATAATGCAGATTAATTTTATTTGTTTATGCCAAAGAAACACATCGAATTTACAGCTTTATTTCACATACATATTTCACATGAATCGGCAGGCACGAGCTTGTTGTGAGAGCTATTTTCTCAAGTCAAGCAAACAATCCCGTAAATGGTAGCAGTTGTAAAGGGGTGACTGAACAGTTATGAAAAATCTGGCTTATTCGGTCGGCAGCGAATCCTCATCGACAGCCATGGAACTTGCCTTCCCACCTACAATATGCTGGAGCGACCCAATCACCTCCTATCACCTCAATCAACTCCAGGTGTCTTCTTCATCGACAGCGCTGTTCTCAGCCGCATCGAATTCAGCGGCTATATCGTTCATCGACCAGCACCACCACCACCATCAACACCTGCTCGACTCTGGCCTTCTCATGTCGACCACTGTTGGATCAACGCTGTCGGCCGAACTCCAGCAGCAACAGTCGACGCTGTTGGCATCAGTGCCGCCACCCCTCCCCCTCCCAGCGTTGTCGCCAGACGATCAACAACAGGTCGATTGCGGACACTCTGATTCGACACCGACAGCAGCATCAGGAGCGGACTCGACGTATCCTGCGTCGGTCGATGATGAGAAGGGTCACGGAATGGATTGTGTCGTTTGCGGAGATAAATCCAGCGGAAAGCATTATGGACAATACACGTGCGAAGGTTGGTGTCAATACGGGGAAAAGGTTTCGTTCTTGTAATGTTTTTGTTTGTTCTTGTAAAACCAATTTTTTTGTTCTTGTAAAACCAAAATCATGCTTGACCCTTATGATTAGAACGACCCTTTTTTTTAAACAAACGGACATGAATTTTTATATTGGTTGACATGTGCCATTGAGACAACCAATCAGAGACAGAATTTAATTCATTTGGTAGCATTACAGATGGGATGGATACAGAATTTGCTGATTTAGCACTACACGAGTGTGTTGTCCGCATGGAGGCCAAAAGAGAGGGCCAATTGTGCGACCTTGAGGGACACCTCTTGAGGAATTGAATTGGATGGAGTTTTTACTTCTGCCTCAATATTTAACACTTTCGCACAGCAAAAAGCTTTGTTAATTTTTCTCGGCAGCCTTCATTTTGCGACAGGAACCAACGGCCCATTTTCGAAATCGAAATTATCCTCAGAACTCTCCTCCGAAGTCAGAACCTCGCACGTTAAATGCTCCGCGTCATTTCAAACGTTTACAGACATGTGCTAAACCTTGATCCCTGTGATCTCATTTGTTTTATCTTGCATTTTTGGAGTGTAGGAATTTGCACGTGGTCAGGCAAGAAATTAAGTCTTTTCTTTTTGTAAAACATGTTGGGTTGAGTTATACAGTGTGCGGATGTTAAAACCAGTCCATTGCTGGCTGTTCCAGCCTAATATGACGGCGTTGTTGACAATTTTTCTGTGTTGCCTGCATTTCTGTTGACGATTAAAAGCAGCTCGGGACCGAGGCATTTCCGTGCGAGGTGTCCCAAATGTGCATCTCTTTTTAACATGCATCGTGCGTGGAGTTCCCAACGACTGGGTCATGTTTTTTTTATCTTACTTCCATTTTGTTTTTTTTATTCATTTTTATTTTGTGTTTATTTATTTATTTGATTTCATTTTTTTTTCTTTTTATTTTGGTCCTTGAAGGTAAAAACTGCCGAATACAATACATGGGGGAAAAAGCCAACATTCTGCAAAGCTGAGATTGGATTGAATTCCATGAACTAGGAGAAAAACAGAAGCATAACTCAACTCAACTTGTGACTTTCCTGATCTAAACAAAACAAAACAAACATGGACAACATGATGGGCAAACTTGCGAGAGAGTTGCGGTTTGTGTTCAAACTGTTGGCCTTTAACTTCCTGACAATAATAGAGTCGACTTTCAAATTGTTCGCGGACATTTGCAAGTTGCTGAGTAGTAATAGCGGCTGCTACGCTGAAATTCTTTCCCGGAGTTCCTGAAGAGATGCAGGTGATGTTTTGAAGACTTTCGTCTTGAGGTGGCCCCAGCAGAAAAAAACCCATTGGGGCAAGGTCGGGTGACCGCGGAGGCCATTCTAAACGACCGCCTTTGCAAATGACCAAACCCCTAAATTCATTTCTCAAGAAGTTCAGTCTGCACTTGCAGCGAGCCGTGAGCTGGAGCTCCGTCATGTTGGTGAACTATCCGTCCTCTGTTGAGACGAGGTTGCGCGTGGCCATCATTTTGACAAAAGCACGACGCAGACTGTTTTCAGATCTTGCGTACGGTACAAAAAACTAGCTCAACTCTCTCTGCTAATGTTAACTGCATGGCTGCATTCAAGCAAAAGCTGAACTGACCTCGGTTCACTGGGCTGCCTGACGCAATACCTGATCGGCAGCCAATTTTTTAATTTTTCTTGTCCGTTTTCGACACGGCAGATGCAGCGCAGGTACAGCGATTTCTAATGAGCCAGATGAGCCAGATTACGGCTGAGTGAGCCAGAGATGCATTGATTTGAATACTATCCATTCTTTTCAACAAAAAGTCAAACCTCTCGTTATTTTCTTAATCAGGGCAAATTCCTCAGCGCTGTAATTAAAAACATGGTTTTTTAGCACCCAGTCAGTTGTTGGAATGGACACTTTTTAAAATACGCGCCCTGTATAATGCCCAATGAGGCTGACTTCTTTAGTTGCAGATTCCAAAGCAGAAAATTCTCACCAAATAGTACGACACATTCACACAAAAGAGACCTGAGACACAGTGAAAACGTTGCGAAAACTGACAACGAAATGTGGTCTTGTGAAAAATATGCAACTTTTGCATCGTCCGCTAACGACTAAGTTGAAAAAAAACACTTTAAAAGTGACTTTAAAATGTGGTCTTGAAAAAATATGCAGTTTTTGCTTCGTCTTCCAACGACCAGTTGAAAAATAACACCTTGAAAACTGACTTCAAAATGCGTTCATGTGAAAAATATGCAGCTTTTGCTTCGTCTGCTGTCGACCATGCACTTGAAATATAACACTTTGAAACTGACTTCACAATGTGGTCTTGAAAAAAATATGCAGCTTTTGCTTCATCTGCCACCGACCAGTTGAAAAATCGCACTTTGAAAACTGACTTCAAAATTTTGTCTTGTGAAAAATATGCAGCTTTTGCTTCGTCTGCTGTTTACCATGAAAAATATGCGGCTTTTGCTTCGTCTGCTCACGACCAGTTGAAAAATAGCACTTTGAAAACTGATTTCAAATAGTCGTCTTGTGAAAAATATGCAGCTTTTGTTAAGTCTGCTGACGACCATCAGTTGAAACATAACACTTTGAAAACTGACTTCAAAATGTGGTCTTGTGAAAAAGATGTAGCTTTTGCTTCGTCTGCTAACGACCATTTGAAAAAAAAACACTTTGAAAACTGACTTCAAAATGTCGGCTTGTGAAAATATGCAGCTTTTGTAAGTCTGCTAACGATCGGTTGAAACATAACAGTTTGAAAACTGACTTCAAAATGTGGTCTTGAAAAACATATGCAACTTTTGCTTTGTCTGCCAACGACCATTTGAAAAATAGAACTTTGAAAACTGACTTCAAAATTTGGTCTTGTGAAAAATATGCAGCTTTTGCTTCATCTGCCACCGACCAGTTGAAAATAACACTTTGAAAACTGACTTCAAAATGTGGTCTTGCGAAAAATATGCAGCTTTTGCTTCGTCTGCCAACGACTAGTTGAAACATAACACTTTGAAAACTGACTTCAAAATGTGTTCATGTGAAAAATATGCAGCTTTCTGCTTCGTCTGCTGTCGACCACGCACTTGAAATATAACACTTTGAAAACTGACTTCACAATGTGGTCTTGAAAAAAATATGCAGCTTTTGCTTCATCTGCCACCGACCAGTTGAAAAATAACACTTTGAAAACTGACTTCAAAATGGGGTCTTGCAAAAATATGCAGATTTGATTCGTCTGCCAACGACTAGTTGAAAAATAACACTTTGAAAACTGACTTCAAAATGTGTTCATGTGAAAAATATGCAGCTTTTGCTTCGTCTGCTGTCGACCATGCACTTGAAATATAACACTTTGAAAACTGACTTCACAATGTGGTCTGAAAAAAATATGCAACTTTTGCTTCATCTGCCACCGAACAGTTGAAAAATCGCACTTTGAAAACTGACTTCAAAATTTTGTCTTGTGAAAAATATGCAGCTTTTGCTTCGTCTGCTCACGACCAGTTGAAAAGTAGCACTTTGAAAACTGACTTCAAAATGTGGTCTTGAAAAAAATATGCAGCTTTTGCTTCGTCTGCTGTTTACCATGAAAAATATGCGGCTTTTGCTTCGTCTGCTCACGACCAGTTGAAAAATAGCACTCTGAAAACTGATTTCAAATTGTCGTCTTGTGAAAAATATGCAGCTTTTGTTAAGTCTGCTGACGACCATCAGTTGAAACATAACACTTTGAAAACTGACTTCAAAATGTGGTCTTGTGAAAAAGATGTAGCTTTTGCTTCGTCTGCTAACGACCAGTTGAAAAAAAAAACACTTTGAAAACTGACTTCAAAATGTCGGCTTGTGAAAAATATGCAGCTTTTGTTAAGTCTGCTAACGATCGGTTGAAACATAACACTTTGAAACTGACTTCAAAATGTGGTCTTGAAAAACATATGCAACTTTTGCTTTGTCTGCCAACGACCATTTGAAAAATAGGACTTTGAAAACTGACTTCAAAATTTGGTCTTGTGAAAAATGTGCAGCTTTTGCTTCATCTGCCACCGACCAGTTGAAAATAACACTTTGAAAACTGACTTCAAAATGTGGTCTTGCGAAAAATATGCAGCTTTTGCTTCGTCTGCCAACGACTAGTTGAAACATAACACTTTGAAAACTGACTTCAAAATGTGTTCATGTGAAAAATATGCAGCTTTTGCTTCGTCTGCTGTCGACCACGCACTTGAAATATAACACTTTGAAAACTGACTTCACAATGTGGTCTTGAAAAAAATATCCAGCTTTTGCTTCATCTGCCACCGACCAGTTGAAAAATAACACTTTGAAAACTGACTTCAAAATGGGGTCTTGCAAAAATATGCAGCTTTTGCTTCGTCTGCCAACGACTAGTTGAAAAATAACACTTTGAAAACTGACTTCAAAATGTGTTCATGTGAAAAATATGCAGCTTTTGCTTCGTCTGCTGTCGACCATGCACTTGAAATATAACACTTTGAAAACTGACTTCACAATGTGGTCTGAAAAAAATATGCAGCTTTTGCTTCATCTGCCACCGACCAGTTGAAAAATCGCACTTTGAAAACTGACTTCAAAATTTTGTCTTGTGAAAAATATGCAGCTTTTGCTTCGTCTGCTCACGACCAGTTGAAAAGTAGCACTTTGAAAACTGACTTCAAAATGTGGTCTTGAAAAAAATATGCAGCTTTTGCTTCGTCTGCCAACGACTAGTTGAAAAATAACACTTTGAAAACTGACTTCAAAATGTGTTCATGTGAAAAATATGCAGCTTTTGTTAAGTCTGCTGACGACCATCAGTTGAAACATAACACTTTGAAAACTGACTTCAAAATTTTGTCTTGTGAAAAATATGCAGCTTTTGCTTCATCTGCCACCGACCAGTTGAAAAATCGCTCTTTGAAAACTGACTTCAAAATTTTGTCTTGTGAAAAATATGCAGCTTTTGTTAAGTCTGCTGACGACCATCAGTTGAAAAATCGCACTTTGAAAACTGACTTCAAAATTTGGTCTTGTGAAAAATATGCAGCTTTTCCATCGTCTGCTAAGGACCAGTTGAAAAATAACACTTTGAAAACTGACTTCAAAATGTGGTCTTGTGAAAAATATGCAGCTTTTGCTTCGTCTGCTGTTGACCATGCACTTGAAATATAACATTTTGAAAACTGACTTCAACATTTTGTATTGTGAAAAATATGCAGCTTTTGCTTCATCTGCTGTTGACCATGCACTTGAAATATAACATTTTGAAAACTGACTTCAAAATGTGGGCTTGTGAAAAAGATGTAGCTTTTGCTTCGTCTGCTAACGACCAGTTGAAAAAAAAAACACTTTGAAAACTGACTTCAAAATGTCGGCTTGTAAAAAATATGCAGCTTTTGTTAAGTCTGCTAACGATCGGTTGAAACATAACACTTTGAAAACTGACTTCAAAATGTGGTCTTGAAAAACATGTGCAACTTTTGCTTCGTCTGCCAACGACCATTTGAAAAATAGAACTTTGAAAACTGACTTCAAAATTTGGTCTTGTGAAAAATATGCAGCTTTTGCTTCATCTGCCACCGACCAGTTGAAAATAACACTTTGAAAACTGACTTCAAAATGTGGTCTTGCGAAAAATATGCACCTTTTGCTTCGTCTGCCAACGACTAGTTGAAAAATAACACCTTGAAAACTGACTTCAAAATGTGTTCATGTGAAAAATATGCAGCTTTTGCTTCGTCTGCTGTCGACCATGCATTTGAAATATAACACTTTGAAAACTGACTTCACAATGTGGTCTTGAAAAAAATATGCAGCTTTTGCTTCATCTGCCACCGACCAGTTGAAAAATCGCACTTTGAAAACTGACTTCAAAATTTTGTCTTGTGAAAAATATGCAGCTTTTGCTTCGTCTGCTGTTGACCATGCACTTGAAATATAACATTTTGAAAACTGACTTCAAAATTTTGTATTGTGAAAAATATGCAGCTTTTGCTTCGTCTGCTAACGATCGGTTTAAAAATAACACTTTAAAAACTGATTTCAAAATGTGGTCTTGTGAAAAATATACGGCTTTTGCTTCGTCTGCTCACGACCAGTTGAAAAATAGCACTTTGAAAACTGACTTCAAAATGTCGTCTTGTGAAAAAAATGCAGCTTTTGTTAAGTCTGCTGACAACCATCAGTTGAAAAATCGCAGTTTGAAAACTGACTTCAAAATTTGGTCTTGTGAAAAATATGCAGCTTTTCCATCGTCTGCTAAGGACCAGTTGAAAAATAACCCTTTGAAAACTGACTTCAAAATGTGGTCTTGAAAAAAAATATGCAGCTTTTGCTTCGTCTGCTGTCGACCATGCACTTGAAATATAACATTTTGAAAACTGACTTCAAAATTTGGTCTTTGGAAAAATATGCAGCGTTTGCTTCGTCTTCTAACGATCGGTTAAAAATAACACTTTGAAAATGACTTCGAAATGTATTCTTATGAAAAATATGCAGCTTTTGCTTCGTCTGCTAACGACCAGTTGAAAAAGAACACTTTGAAAACTGACTTCAAAATGTGGTGGAAATTGCAGAAATCATGTACCTTTTTATTTTTTTTTGAGAGCAACCCGATGAAATTTGAAATCGCTCCTTTCACACAGAATGAAACCGAAATGATATTGGAGCAATTTGAATTTATATGTCGATATTTAAATATTGATGAGTGTTGCAAGATTTGATATCCGGAGAGGGTATGTTCAAACGTAAGCCGGAAAGTGTAGCAAGCAATAATCAATGGTAGACGAAAATTGAGGAAAGCTTATCGGACCTTTCCGGCAGGCCTGGTTTATTTTAATTGTCAAATTGTTTAATTGTTAAGTTATTTTATGTTTTAATTTTAGTTTTTTAAAAATTTTTGTTAAAAATATTGCCACAAATTTAAAACACTGGCGATGAGAAACAGATAAGATTACAGAGAAACAGATTTAAATTTACAGATGAGGAAGAGAGTTCCTAGTCAGTAAAATTCGAGTTAAAGCAACAAGTTAATTAGGTATTTAGGTCAAAAAATACCTAATTAATTTTTGTCTTTTATTTTCAATTTGTACGATTCTTTGTTTTTTCGGCTTTGCTTGAACCCCGTATATCGATTTGGCACACAAAAACACAAATGATCAACAATCAATAATAAAAGACCAAATCGTCTGAAATACTCAGCTGAGTTGAAAGTCGTTATGTCGGAAATTATTTTTTTTTATTCACTGTCGGTATTTTTATTTTTTTTTAATTTT
>JASGXE010014823.1:0-12411 GCA_030068105.1 Sinentomon sp. SZTP_YWyxl
AAAAGTTTGCAAAAAATTGTTCGTTCTTTGAACTTCCCATGCTGGTAAGGCCCGACATACACTGACTTAAAAAACCGTTCAAAAATTTACCGACTTCGGTGTCCTTTAATTTGATCGACGCTGCGTCATTTGGGAAGCTGCCTGTTGGTTCCAATCCTTCCATGTATCGACAGAAACCTGCGATGATCCGTGTGAAATCCGTCAATCCTGTCCTGCTAAGGTGGATCCTGTCCTTTGCCCACCAACCTCGGTGGAACTCGTAATTGGCATCTATGAAGTGGAGCCCCTGATTCTGGCAAATCTCCTGAAGCAAACGGTTTGATTGGTAGACCACAGAGGAGGGGACATCATGACGTTGAAGGACGGCTGAGAAGCCAACTTTCACACCACACTTTTTGGAGAACACAGTTCGGACAAGAGATTGAAAACGGGCTGCTAGAACTGCTGGCTTACAACGCTGTGACAAAGCGTTGGAGCCAACATGCAGGGTGACAGTTTTTAAGCCTTGGTGAAGAACATCCGATCGTGTGAAAAACTGTTCAATGTCGCCAACAGTAGCTCCGGGAAAGGAGAGGATAAGAGAATCATGGAACGCTGAACTGTCAGTTTCGAAGACATGGCGTGTGAATATCGTTTTGATTAGTCTTCTTACCACAGGTACCTAATTCATCTGTTCATTTTCTGAGCGAATTATTCTTTCGGCTTAACATTTTATCAGTTCTCCTATAAACCCCTGGTGAGGAGACTTACTTCAATAAGGCCAGCCGTTCTTGTTCAATTTTGTGTTCTTTGGCTGGCTGCTGAATACTTCTGTTCCATTGTCTTGAAGCTTCAATTCAAAATTGACCAAAACACACTTCGCAGGTCGTGCCTAGCAACTTGAATTACTGACATAACACGTTTTATAGTGTAGAGAAGGATTCTTTAATTTTTTCATTTCCTTTTTACACATTTACGGAATTTCGCCGTTCATTCCTTCCTGGACTGCTCGAGTTAACAGGTTCTTCCTAATTGTTCAATGCCCAACTCGTGTAAGTTCAAATGGGACAGCAAATATTTTGGATCTCGTTCTGATGAACTTCGAGGCCATTTCTTCCGAAACTAAATCAATACCTGGCATTTCTGATCAACTAATTTGGTTACGTCTATCGGGTTTCGCCAGGGCCTAAGTCCAATATCATATTCAGAGAGATTAAAAACATTAAGCGCTATGACAAGCTTGTCATAGCGCTAGAGCTGACGAAGTCGCCGAAGCTTGTAAATGAACAGTTGCAAACCAAACGTTAATTTGCAAAATGCAAAGGCGCCACAAGACCGCCATTCTCTTCCCAACAGACGATAACTTGGAAAGTTTGAGGGCCATTTCCGATGAGGTATCTGATCTTAATAAAAGGCTACTTTCAAGAGATGCTAACTCTCTTGCTGCTTCCCCACATTCAGCGCGGTTTCGGGATTCTCTTTGGAGGAAAAAGAGTGGACATTCTTGTGCTAAAACACGACTGGGTGAGAACAGGTGCCCCAAAGAATCATCAGCTGGGAAGGCGAATATGCTCTTGTCCGCGCCTTTGGTAGCAATCACTGCCGATTGCGAAGTTGGATGGTCTGTGGAGGATATTATTACAAAGTATTTTAATGTCTTGAACCTATCTATTGCTGCATATCTGGAGTTCCTTTTTGAGAGGATACTTCGCACAGGTACTTTTCCTGATCAATGGAGAGAGGTTACGATTGTTCCGATTCCTAAGGAAGGCTGTCTCACATCCACTGAGTTATAGACCTATTTCTCTCAAGTGCCTCTAAATGTTTTGAAAACAGTTGTTTTGAAAACTGCTTCGCACTTTCAGATTTTGCTGTTTTGAAGGGAATTGATCATTCCCTCCAGCACGGGTTTCAGAACTAAAAGTCAAGCGAAACTCAACTAATTGGGTTTGTTCATAAGATTTCGCTAAGTTTGGAGAAGAGAGAGAAGGTAGATGCTGTTTTCATCGATTTTGAGAAAGCGCTCGACTAGGTCAGCCATCAGCTGCTTTTGGGGAAACTTTCTGCAGCTAATTTTCCACTTCCCCTGATCCCACTCCTGGAATCATATCTGTCGAACAGAAGGGCATTTGTTTTGGTGGGAGGATGTTTGTCTGACGAAGGGGTGATTTTATCCTCCGGAGTTCCACAAGGAAGCTCACTAGTTTATATCAATGATATTTTGATTGACCTGTGATGTACCGCTAGGCTTTTCGCGGATGATCTAGTTATTTATTGTCCTTTTATTGGTCCTGAGTCCCAAGGCATTTTGCAATCTGACCTCAATAAAATTCAGACCTGGTGCCGGAAGTGGAAGTTGAAAATAAATGTCGGGAAGTGCGCCTCTATGACTTTCCTTAGATCCGTCAGGTCTGGCATACAAATGCTTAGACGAACTTATTTGCTGGGCTGGACACCCATCTGCAATGTGTCCTCTTTCAAATATCTTGGAGTAACACTGTCTAGCACTTTGAACTGGGGTTAACATATCAGTTCAGTTGTTGACAAGGTCAAGCCGCTTTCAATCTGTCTCACACAGAAAAAAGTATCACGTTGATGGCGTACAAAACGTCTGTTCTGCCCATTCTGGAATATGGGTGCTGTGCCTGGGATCCCTTTCTTGTGAGTCACATTGACGCTCTTGTAAAGGTGCAGAGAATTGCGGCCCGGTTCATCATGAACGACTACGGCTACACATCCAGTGTAACGGCTATGCTTAGTGAGTTCTGCCTCTCACCTCTGTTTGTTAGAAGGTCGGAGAGACGCCTTTACACTTTGAAGAAAATCCTCAGGGGTTCCCTGCTCATCCCTTTTGCAGATGCAATTCGAGCAAGCCAGTTCAATAGCAGCCGCTCCCACACCAACAAAGTTTTGGTTCCCACTTTAAATTAAAATTAAACACACACCTTCTTCCTTTTCCCCTAAAACCCTTCGGGAATGGAATTCTCCCCCAAGGACTCTAAATGTGATTAGACATTCGACCGCTCCTTGAGTTAAACTTGAGTTAAACGCTTCTTTTTCAAACTCTCCCCATTTTGACTTTAATTTGTCGTTGTTTTTTAACTTTGTTTCTCTCCTGTTTCTCATTATGATCCATTACGTTGTTCTGTTCATGTAGTTTTTTGCGATCCTTGACTGTTTTTCTCGTGCATGTGTGTCATGTGTTCCATTCCATCTCTAAAATTTTTCATTCAAGTTGTTGCCATTTGACATCCTTTCTAAGAACCCTCTGTCGATGTTTTTCGTCCCTCTCTGATGCACATCTCTGCAAAGGTTCTTTAAACCAGTGCAAGATTTTGTGGGTACGAGTACCTGCAAGTTAACCCAAACATGCTATCTGTCTAAATCAGGAGAAGAGCAGGAAGAGTGTCATCCAGCTTTGACCTCGACTGAAAATAAGGTCAGTCAGTGTGGCAGTTATCATCCATCAGTAACCTATGGTCAGTAATCTCATGCTCCCGAGAGTGACCATGAGATTACTGACGATAGGTCATGGTCATTGACTATCACAGTACTGACCATAGGTCATAATCTCATCCCAAGGGACCATGAGATTAAAATGTACCTACACAAATTCCGAAAACTGGGAGCATATGTACTTATTGATGCAATGGAAGGAGTGGTTCTATAACGATGAGAAACGCAACGGAACATGCTACCAAACTCCCAGTCCCCTTTAATCAGTGTTTAACAACCCCAATTATCGCGAAAAACTAGCAGTGATTGCCTTGCACCCTAAGAAAGACTGCAGTTTGCACTTTTGAAAAGCGGCAAAATCGCTGCCAAGACCGCATTGTTTTTGCATCTTCGGGGATGAGGTTTTCGTATGTCATCCAAGCTTTTTATATGCTGGTAAGAAGAACAGTTTTTATATGCTGGTGAGAAGAACAGTTTTTATATGCTGGTGAGAAGAACAGAAACTGACACCTCCCATGAATGACTTCCAGAAGACAACTGAACATTCTTAGGAATGGTACTGTAAAAGCATCCGAACTGTCATGCAAAGTTAAGTTTTCAAAAATGATATTGTCACCCACTCTTGCAATTTTTCCATACCGTCATGATTTTCAATTAAAAAGAACCAACGTCGAACCGACGACGGTCTTGCTCTCACAACCCTCATATGTAGCACAAATCGATATTTTAATTCTCCCTCGCACTGTAGGAGACTGGAATTCCCTTTTTAGCGTGTATCCCGCCATGACAAAGGCTTAGGCATCCCTAGGCATCGCACCTTGCAGCTCTTGACCTGTCGTGTGACCCTTTTCCATGGTTTTATTCCTGTTGTTTGTTTTGTTTTATTTCGTGACATGGAATTCTTTTTCACACTTTGACATAGAATGTTTTCGTAGTTCATCCACCATTTCCTTTGTGGGCAGTATTGAAAATATAATACTGACGGCTTTCAGTTATAGCATATTTCCGGATCTCCCTGATCAGCAAGATTGCTCCTGGCTGGCGGTAAACTAACGCGAACTCCCCGTTCATTATCATTATGCCTGAGCAATCCATCTCTTTCTCTTTTTTGAAAAGATATTTCGAAATCGGGTGAAATTAAAAACTTTTCAGAAATATGACACAATACGCTACATTAATTTATCTTACTTAAAATATAATGTCTGCAAAACGTCTATGGAAAGCAAATCTCAATTACATTAACACTTTTCGTGACAACGAAATCCGGCTCAGGAACCGTAAACCGCCTTATACAATTAGATATCGTCCATTGACCAAGTTTAACCAACAACTATCTTTTTCCTCTGGCGAATACAGGGATTGTATCGACAATTTCAAATTCATTGTGAATTAAAATGGCAGACATCGAGGATTGTGGATAAATTCTCCATCTCGCGACGACCGACGAAAACCATCTATGATTTTGCGATCCTTTATTTTACTTAGAAATTGAATGCTGGGATACAGAGGAAAGACTTCAAATCGATATGCGCGGGACTAAACGATACCATGCCAAATGCTGCTTACTATAAGATAAACGAAACAGCTGTTTACACTGACGATAACCAAACGGAGGATCAAAACAACGGTATAGCTGGGCCGAGCAATCCTCCAGAGGTTACTACAATTTGATTGAAAAAAAAAATCAGGCAGTGGCTCACAAGTACCAAATGTGCCTGGTAATATCATTGCTTAAAATATTTCTAAATAGGCGTGTTCGGGCTTGGCATGTTTCGTTTTCGTTTTTGAAGTCGATGCAATTCTCTTGTCACTCACAAGTATGGCTGGACAGATCCTCCAATGGGAAGTCCACCACAGAAAACTAATACAGTTCGGCAATTTTTGAATGGTGAATCCTCAATCTATCCTGAAACGCACTTTGTGGACAAATGGAACGAAAAAAAATATCCTCTGAACCGGACTCACCATTCAAAAATTGCCGAACTGTATTGGCTTTTTGTGGTAGACTTTTCATTTTGGCTGATCTGTCCCGCCAGCGATTTTACAAACCCTGCCGCGACTTTAGATGGCAGAGAGCGTTTTGTGCAAGAATGCTCGATTGGGGCCCTTCACTCGCAGAAATTTTATTTTTGTTTTTTCTTACCTAAAGCTATCTGAACCTGACCTAAACCCTGCCCCCTCTCGGAAAAATCGATGCTCGCTTTGAGCCCTGGCCTGCCATCTAAAGTCGCGGCAGGGTTTGTAAATTGGCGTCCCGCCATACAAGTGATTTCGTGGACGCTTGACGTCATCATAAAATTGCTGTTCGTGGACGCTTGACGTCATTGCTGTTCGTGGACGCTTGACGTCATTATAAAAGTGCTGTTCGTGGACGCCTGACGTCGTAATAAAAATGCTGTTCGTGGACGCCTGACGTCGTTATAAAAATGCTGTTCGTAGAGGTTCACGTCATTACAAAATTGCTGTTCATGGACGCCTGACGTCGTTATAAAAATGCTGTTCGTAGACGCTTGACGTCATTGTAAAATTGCTGATCGTGGACGTTTGATGCCATGAAAAAATTGCTGTTCATGAACTCTTGACATCATTATAAAATTGCTGTTCGCGGACTCTTGACGTCATTTTCGAGGAGTAGTCCCCTTAGTATTTTGGATGGTGACTGCCCGTCCCAACTCACGCCAACAAAGGGCGCTTGCATGCTTCGGACTGCCAGAGGCGTGGTTAGCAGCACCTTTAATTTATATACCGCCACTCCAGCTAGCGTTTGCATGGCGGTGGGCTAGAGCACTGGGTTAAAGGGAGGGGCTCCGCTTCGGCAACGGGCCGGCAGGTGACCGGACGAGGCTGTCCAAGTTGTTGGGTCGCGGCTTCTTCTCAGGCTCCGTCTTAGGCTGCGGGCTCTTTTGGCTCCGTCTTAGGCTGCGGGCTTCTTCTTTTGCTTCGTCTTAGGCTGCCGGCTCTTTGGCTCGGTCTTAGGCTGCGGGCTTCTTCTTTTCCTCCATCTACCGCGCCCGCACTGGCATCACCTGGCTCCGACAGCGACTGGTCCCGGCTTCCGCGGTGACCTCTCCTACGCTCGTCTGCCTTGATTTGCAAGGGACGAGCATATTTTTACGAGCTTTTCAATGCGAGGGACTTTGCCTTGGCCACGCCGGGCCCAACAGCAGGTTGCCCTCATATAAGAAAAAATAGGATATTTCAAATCGCAAACTGCCGATTCAAGGCGAATTTTATTCACGCCGAGCAGTCCGCAGATCAGGGCTTGAAACGCCACGACAAATGAATATAAAACAGGACAGGATGTCCGCAAAGAGCAGTACGCTCTTGCACATTACAAAATTGCTGTTCGTGGATGCTTGATGTCATTATAAAATTGCTGTTCGTGGGCGCTTGACGTCATTATAAAATTGCTGTTCGTAGGCGCTTGACGTTATTATAAAATTGATGTTCGTGGACGCTTGACGTCATAATAAAATTGCTGTTCGTGGGCGCTTGACGTCATAACAAAAATTTGATGTTCGTATACGCTTGACGTCATTATAAAATTGATGTTCGTGGACGCTTGACGTCATTATAAAATTGCTGTTCGTGGACGCTTGACGTCATTACAAAATTGCTGTTCGTGGATGCTTGACGTCATTATAAAATTGCTGTTCGTCGACGCGTGACGTCGTTATAAAGTTGCTGTTCGTGGACGCTTGACGTCATTATAAAATTGCTGTTCGTGGACGCTTGACGTCATTACAAAATTGCTGTTCGTGGATGCTTGACGTCATTACAAAATTGCTGTTCGTGGACGCTTGACGTCAGTATAAAATTGCTGTTGGGGACGCTTGACGTCATTATAAAATTGCTGTGGCATGGACCAGTGTTTCTCTTTGAAATTATTCCAACTCGTTGAAACCGGATGAAATCCTTTAGAAGAACGCATCGGAGTGAGATTATAGCATGGTGCCAAACAATCGGTGGCTTTGGAGCATCACGAATATGAGATTATTTATGTAAATGAATTATTGATTTTCCTTTGCATTCGCGATTACTTTGTCTAACAAGGCTATGATCCGTTCGTTAGAACACATAGACGCTGCTTCGCACGCTGTTTGAAACCCAACTGTCCGATTAATTTTCTCACTCTGCAGTATGGTTACGATGTTGGACAAGCATTCCCACACGTTTATACGTACAGTATTAATCTACATCCTGTCTATTCCTTTCAGTACATTATTTTTCCCACACGCTAACAATGTTGTAATCTCAACATGTGTTCAACATGTGCTCAATTTATTCTCATACGTTACGTGCGTTGTACTCGATGTGTGTTTTCATTATGCGTAAGAACAGCAATGTTTTTGTTGTTCTTTTCATACACCATATCCGTATATGGCCTTTCATTTCTTTGTCATTGAGTAATTTAGGATCTAACAAACATGCCAATCAAACAACTGATATACCGAATATGCCAATCAAATGTAATGGAAAATCCGATAAAGCATATGCTGGCCAAATAACTAAAATAACCCGCAAATGGCGCATTTTAACCAAATTGCAGCGGCAGTGGTCAGAGTGTTTTTAAATAATGAATAGCTTTTCCAATTAGTATGGAATTTAACGAGTGTTTACGGTTTCAAGGTAGTGTGGTGGTTGGACTTCTTGCCTTTCAGAAGTTCGCTGTTTCTGCAACTGCCGCAGAATATCACAAAATCCAGTTGTAAATATACCAAGAACGATCTTTTCAAAAGATCGTTATGTACTCATTTTTTTTTCATTTTCAATGCCGGTTTCCAGTTCGTGAGAAAAAGGTTGATTTCGACCTCTATCGATACGGTATTGTACGTGGGTGGGATCTTCCACTTGTACGGGCACATGAAGCCAACTTTATAGGTCACTTGTGCCACGTACTTACAAGGGGAAATGGTCGGGACAGGGGGAGAACTCAAACTGACATTTCTCACTGCAATTGGTTCCCATGGGTTGTGCAAGTTCAGGTCAATATTTGGGTCAATCAGCGAACACGGACAACTGACCACCATGTGATTCGCCAGCACGAATCTTTAACCACTTATCTCGAGTTACTGAAGGCTGATGCACCCATATTTGGCCCAACCGACAAACACGAAATAAAGCACTCTGGACACAAATAAATGAACAGCACTCTGGAAGGGAAGGGAAATACCGGCGATACCACGAGTTCGTTTACCAACCGACCACTGGTTTCACCGCCATTGAGATTCGCTATGTCGAAACTGTTAAAATCTCACACTGATAAATTAGCACAGATAATTGAAGAGTCGGACACGAGTGGTTATCATTTTTAAACTAAATTAAATAAGTGTTTATTGCATCTCTTAGGACAGACGCTCTTTCACAAAAATTGGCACGGTTTGCTGCCATTAAAGCTAATGAGAAGAAATAAACTAACTCACCGCCAAACTAATATGAATAAGTGAAATGAATAGAGATGATTGACAGGAACAGGTGAGAACTGACGGCGGTCGATTTTCAAGCAAGCACTTGAATGTAGGTACCGACTTTCTTGAGAACTTTGAGAGCGAGTGCACGATTGAAGATTGAAGTGAAGTCTCACATAATTCGGGAAGAACCTTTTATGCGAAAGCGGCGTGTGGAAAATTACCCAAAAACTGATGGCAACCAATTCTCTGACAACTCAAAGTGATACTCGTCAGCATGCACAGGAAGAGGGGAGGGTGAAATTAAGCTGCCTGCTGGCTGTTGCTGCTCTGGAAAGATGCCACGTAGAAGAACTTTTCCGGCGGCACACGCCACAAGTCTTATTCGTATACTTTTGCCTTTTAAATGAAAGTGCCGTCTTATGGTATTGCTGAGTCTGCACAAACTGGCCCAACAACTGAGTTTAAGATTTGGCTAACGCCAAATCGACAAGAAGCCCTGCAAATTCGCTCTAAATAATGGCTGCCAAATTGTCGCAGGAAAGAACTGAGTTGTACATGAAAATGCCAGCTCAACCTTTCGTAACCGTACAGTATTCGACAGTTGAAACTTGAACGTGGGCCTTCGATACTCTTATAAAATTGACTTCTTACAACGCGAATGCTTAGAATACTTGAATACTTGCTATGGAGAAACAAAGATACTTTATTTCGCCTTTTCATTCTATTTTACGTAGGTGTCCGCTGGCCAATACCAGATTTTGCACAAAATAAATGCACAATTTCTGAGAAAGCGCGATGTACTGCAATCATTAAACTAAAAAGAAAGAAAACCAAAGCAAACAGAATCCATGCATGCAGCTGTGGCCGCTAAGACTAGGATACTCCTATGAGACCACACTTATTCGTTTTATGGTAAATTCAATTCAAAAATCTTTAAATCACCTTTTCATTTTTGTAAAGTTATTCAGATCACGCATTCATTTTGGTAAAAAGCTGACGTAATAAATGTTTGTAGGTTCTTGAAATTTACACAGTTGTCACCCGTTCTACCGTAGCTGTGTAGTAAGATCAACCTATTTCTTGCATACGTTTTGCACAGGCTACTATTTTGAAATCCGGCAACAACCCAGGAAATGTTCAATTTCCGAACGTGGAGAAACCAATATTGTAAAAGTCAGGTAAGTTTTCCTTTTCTGCAACTTTAAATGACTCATAAACAATTGCTCAAATCTTTATCTTTTCCTGAACTGTGCATGCTTTAACTTTTATCCCATCTCCTCATCCATGCAATATATTGGCGCGCCGATCTCTGAGTGTTATTACACTCAGCGATGGCTTTGCCTAAATTGTTTTGAAATTCTGGTATTTACGTTACTAAAATACTGGTATTTACGTTACTTGCGTTACAGGTTTTTATTGGTTGCAATTATTTATTCAAATTTGCCTATTTTCTGAACTTTTTTCCGGTTTTTCATACTGTTAGTTTTTCTTTTTATATTTTAACGGCATGAAAATTGTTTATTTTTGCCAAAATTCGTGTTCATTCATGTTTTGGAAGTTTGTTTATAAACGAAGATGTTTTTTAAAAAAATAGTGTTTGCATTACGAACAGCGCGTCATGTTTGGAGCATTTTATCTTTTCCACCCAGGCATAATTTTACAATAAGTTTAGGTCTCAATAAGACAGATATATCGCAGATTTCGTGTCTTGGCAGTACAGTCAACAAACAGCCTGCGTGCCGTGCGCATGAGGAAATATATCTCCAAAACCGGAAGGGAGGTAGCTGGCTTTAATTATGTCACCAGAGCAGATTGACAAAGGTTGACATGTCCTGTCGCTCAACTTGGACCAATTACGGGATGCTGCAGCCATGAGCCTCATTCCAATATCTGATCTGATCAATGACACCCAAATTCAATCTGCTGAACTCAGTAGTATCGTCTCCCATCGAAGGGCTCCATCATCATTCCGATCCTCAACGGCGCTAGGACACCCTCGACGCAATCTACGAATAGATGGAGCATCTATTCTTTCGCAGATCACGCGTCAGTAACGTGCTTATCAGACGTTCACAATCAGGGCCCTCGTCAACCGCAAACATACGGAATACCTTGACCAAATGTCTCTGACCAGGAAGGATATTTGGTTCGCATTTCTTCGGCGTTTCACAAAAATGGTCAACAGTGTTTTTTCACCTTTTGGGCGATACTTTCCTTCATGCTTTCTCGAACAGATGGCCAGAATGGCGAGATTGTTGTCCGCCTCTGTTCTTCCGTGTAATTTTTCAAATCTCGTGTGTTCGTTTTGGATATTTTTTTTATCGTTACCATTTTTTTTTTGGCTCGAGGAGATTTTTGACCGTTTGCTTTGCATAAAATAAATAGCTTGCCCGGAGAATGTCAAAGAGCCAAATGAAACGGTTCGGAAGACTGGCTGCCACCACAGAGGCCATAGCATTCGCAGCGGCCACAGCTTATGCGCGTCACAGCAGTTCAGAACGGCAGCAATTTCATGATCGTTGTCACAGCAGATTCCTTCGCACAAGCTAACCTAACCGAAATTAACCTAGCCCACCAATCCCTAACCTAACCTAACCTGCCGTTGAACTCCCGTCACTAATCCCAGCTTTGGCCATGCGCGATAACAAATGCCTTTCTTCACCTGTGACCTGCGTCTATTCGCGCCCAAACCACGCAGTAGATTTCCAATTTAATATTTTGCTAATGAATTGTAGATCACTCCGATCATCACTTAAAAGGACAGAACTACTCTCTCTCATAGCGGATCATGACTTTAACATTTTACTGCTTACCGAAACATGGCTTTCAGCTGAGATTGGTGACGCTGAGCTCTTACCCAACTTTAATTTGTACAGAACTGATAGACTTGCAAGGGCAGGGGGTTCACTTGTAGCTGTCAGGTCAGACATTCTCAGCTTACCGGTCACCTTCCCTCCAGGTACAAATTTGCGTCACGAAAATGAGTTAGAATTTTCTTGCTGCAGAATCGTTGTGGGTAATATTTCACTTGTTCTTTGTTGTTCCTACTTGGCTCCTCCGGTTGGAGTCCCCGCGATAAATCAGTTATATGATATCTTGGTTACCTTGAACACCATATTGCCTGACCATCATATATTATTAGCAGGTGACTTCAATTTGCCAAAAATTAACTGGAGCCGTGTAAACTACTTAACCCTTAATACTGTTGAGGCCCTCTTTGTTGACGTAGTCGAAACTATGGGGTTTAAACAATTAGTAAACGAACCAACTCGGGTCTCTTCATCGGGCCATCAAAATGTGTTAGACCTTGTTTTCGTGAATTTTGATTTTCCTCTTCTTAGCACCAGTGTAATCGATGGGATTTCTGACCACCGAGCTGTTTGTTCAAGTTTTACTTTACCATGCACATCGAGATCGAACTGTACACGATCGCAGTTTAGGGTTGATTTTAGTAATGCTAACTGGGCACTGGCTAAAAATTTTCTGAGCTCTTGTTATAGCAGTTTTCTTGGTCTCCAGTCCTTTGGCTCAAACCATATGTGTGTGGCACTTCGCAATATTCTGC
>JASGXE010014824.1:0-11151 GCA_030068105.1 Sinentomon sp. SZTP_YWyxl
GCATTCACTGAAATGTGAGTCAAAAACGCCGTTCCGGCAAAGTTCCCCAAGTGATGGCTGCCTGCGGAACGCAACTTCCTCGAAAATGAGGTGAATAAATCAAGTGGCAGAATTCTTTGTAACAGTGCCGAGATGTTCAGTAAAAGAATCCCTCATGAACTATCCAGTGAAGAATATTTTGAAAACCACCGACAAAACAGATTATAGCGTCCGCTCAAAACTTATGAAACACCCGGTGGATCTTCCCTAATTTCACAATGGATTTCTCCAACTGCCCGGCTTCGAAAACCCTCGCTCTAATTGAAATGTGAACCATGTGGCAATAACTATATTGCATTGTCAAAACAATGGTGTCACTGACACGAGTCAGGACCAACCCGAAAACTTACCCCCGACAGAAGTTGTTGATTCTTCGGGGTTGTTGAAGAAGAGTTGCAGTGTTTGCAGTGAACTCAGGGCGAAAGTTCTGCCCAAAACAGACCTAACCAAGGGCGCAAGTTCTTGCCCCAAGAAAATGGCTCAAATCAACAAGCCAATCAATTGTAGTCCTGTTGTTGGAATAGACAGAGAAAACCATAGGAAAACCTAAAAACCACACACTGAACTCGAAAACGGCACTCGATGGCTGCCTTTGCGTGTGGCAGGTTTGGAAATGAGCTGAAGTTTTCGCTGGCGACGGCTTCAGACCGCGTTCGTCAGGCTGTCAAATCCGATGATTATCAGCGATTACGATAAAAATGCCTGCAAAACCTGCGTCAGTAAATGACGTGTGAATGGTCACAAATTGTTGTTTGAAAATAGCATCCCAGCTTGAGGTCAATGCTGGTGGATGCTACAGTACAGGCACAAAAACATTAATGATTCCGCACATTATGTGGTTTTCCATTTATCTGTTAATTGCCTCCGTTATCCAAGTAGAAATAAAAGTTTTCAAGCATGGTATTTCTGGACCATCCTCCCCTTTCTCCTGTTATTTTCTCAGCGCAGCAGAAGCAGATGTAAATTTAATCCCAGTTGTAATGAAGAGAAACGGGTCTGGCTGTTGGTGATGTCCACCGGAAAGGGCGAGACAACCCCAACAGGAGCCGCGCACCTTAAGCTTTATACTTTTTTACCCCTATCCCTTGAAGTTAAATAATGCGAAATCAGGTTTTGGTTTTTGTTTTGCTGCTTTTTAAACGGAGCATCCGTTCTCATTTGACTCCTTCGGAATAATTAACCGGTGTTTACAGCCTTAAAGCTTAAAGCAAGACATTTTTGTTGGACGATTTCTCCGATGCGGGCGCTTGCTTTGTGCTTTCGTGGAACAAACGGTGCTTCACAAAGCAAGCATTTGAGCGAGGCAACTTTTGAGCGCATTGTCAACTGGGACGATTCCAGATTGCGCAGGAGTTGCTCCTGTACCCTTATCATTATTCATGGTTGCTGCTGGTAGAAAAGTCTTATTTGCTAAACAAATAGCAAACGCTTGTTTACATAGACCCATCGCAACTGTGGGAACAATCGCCTTCTGTCTTACAACAAAGAGATCCCGATTGCAGCGCAGGAGAAGCTCCTTATACCTCTTGGTACAGCCATTTGGGTACCTAGACTAGGTAAGGCGGCGACCGTCTCTGCGCCTAGCTCTTATTTTTGACCATACTTCACTGATCTACGTTATTGAACAACTGTGAGTGTATACAGTGGAGGTGGGATGAAATCCCACATGCATGCTTGAGTTTTCTCATTTATGAATCTTGCCTCTTTCTTTTTCATCTCTCAAATCAAATCAAACCAAACCAAATCAAATAAAAAAGTCTTTATTTCATAGAAATGAGCTGCCTTTTGCATAATGCTTTACTCGTACAGGCAACTTATGTACACATACATTAAAGAGAGGGAAGATATAGAAAAAAACAGAAAAGTCTTTTTCCGGTTTTTAAAAATGTTTTCTTTTTTTACTAGCCTGTAGGATGTTGAAATAAAAGCACCAGATTGCAGCAAAAAGTATTTACCTTTGTAGCAAGTATAAAAAGCATAGGATAAAAAAGTATTAAAATAAAAAAAAGTATCGAATTCAAACGCAAACGCCAAAATTGACGCTGTATATTTTAAACGAGTATACCGTGCGGCATTCGTAAATGCTGAACGCAGGTGTTGATGGTCAAAAAGGACAGATCCAGAAATTCGTCAAAATCTTCAAAACAAGGACTCTTCCATGCCCTGGAATTAACGTGCAGAAATACTCGTACGACTTCAGCGAACGATTTCTGACTGGAATTCCTGTCCGGCAAAAATGTTTAAGCCCCCAATTTCCATCAATCGGCTGAAAGAACGTCTTCGGCATTCTTCGAGAGCTCCGTCGATTAGACCTTGCAATGTTCCTTTTACAGTTTTACAGTTCAATTTCACGTTGGTTCTTGCCCTTTTTCAGGAATTTTTTTTCGTTTGTCTTGGTATGTAATCCTCTTAATGCGTTGACTTTTTTTTCTGTTTCAATATCTGTAATTTTCACTCGCACCTTTATGAAAAGGAGCCAAGCTCCTAAATTTAAATGATTCAAATTCATTTGATTATTTTTTCACCCACGGGGAAAACGCACAGGAGAAGCCCCTCGTGGAATTAGTCCGGCCATAGCATGATATGTATGTGAATGTGACCTAATTTTTGTCGAAATAAGGAAGCAATTTTAAGCAGCAATCTGGCAAACAAATAGCCACGTTTCTGGTCAAGAGTTGCAGACTCTGTAACGTTTGAGGGTGCACTTTGCGTTGGATGATTACATGTACAGTGTAAAGTGTACGATCAGAGCCACAGCCTTCTGGGTTCGATGATTAAAGCGCAGAATTTGTGAAATAACGAGTAGGTGTCCATTGTCTCAGCAGGAACCCACAGTGCGCATTCTGGAAATCTGACCGATGTATGAGCCCCACCTCACAAAAGAGACTTCGTCTGCGAACGCGCATCGCAAACCACAAAACTCATAGGTATATTTTCGGGAGAATGTAAAAACAACCACAGCCTGTTCTACCGAAAACTTAACTAAAGGGGGTGCGTCGGGCCAGGTTTCAAAATACGATATTTGGGGCCTATTTGTGCTGGAAGTATGAAAAGATAAAAAAGTAAAAGGAAAAGCAACCCAAAGTATTTTTATGAAATGCACCGTTTCGCAAGAAAAGCCTCTCTTGCCCTCTCCAAATATCACTCCCACTTCTGTGTTCTGCAATCATTCTATAATGGCACCTCCCCCGCCAACTGCGACACAACTTTAGGCCAACTTTCCAAAAATAGCCCTTACCTTTCCCCATCACCTCTCACTTCGATTCAGCCATTCTTTTCCGTGTTTTCAACCCTCGATTCCTCTTCTCCAACCCCGTTGCTGAAGCACTAAACCACCCCCTCTTCCCTTAACGATCATTCTTTCCAACCACCTCCCGTTCCTCACCTTTGTCGCCCTCTCTAACCCTCCTCTGCCTCACTTTAATATCTCCAAAAATAATGCTGGAATCCCGCTATTTCACTCTCAATTTTAATAATTTACTGACTGCAATTTGTTTGCTAATTTAACCCAATTATTATGACTTTTCCGCGCATATAGCCGTGCTATGCTTGCAGCCTATGCGATGCGTTGCGTTGGCCCTAGCTATATTAAAGGTTCATCCGTGTTGGCCTAAAAAGAGAAAGGAGAGCGTCCTATTAAAAGCGCGGCGGCTAATCCTCAAGTTCCGTGCTGGAAATCCGCGCGTGAAAAACGGGCTCGCGCCGGTTTGATTTTCAAAGGGGGCTCGTTTTTGTAAAGGGCGCAGATCGTGACTCCGTGTGACCTTGCATTGACGACCCGGGCGAACTTTGCAGGCTCTTTGAGAGAGTTTCTGGTTGCTATCATCTTCTTCCTTTGAACTTAGGCCATAACCCGCCAGTGCAAGAGGCTAGATATAAATTCCTGTGAATAAAAACAGATGAGGCTGGCGGTTTCGGATTGGCGGGATGCTGAGAGAGCGAAGAGATGGTGAGTTGAGGGTGGGGAGGAGGGGTCGTCGTGTATATACTGTGTAAGGGTGAGTCGCTCAGAGTGCCACGAACTCGGAACAGACAAGAGCCAAGCTGAAACTGGCGAGGACAAAAGTTTTGAAATTTCGCAAGTCAGGCTTCGCGTAAAACTGTGCAAAATTAAATAAGGCCCAGACAAATGACCGTTCACGCAGGCAAAACTTGGCTTGGCTTGAGGAAGGCAGGCAGCCAGTTTTAATGTCTTCTTTGACGTACCTAAAAGGAGACAAGTTTCTGTCGGGGCAACAAATGATTGGTCGTCTCCTGATAATGGATGGTTGATGGCTGTATGGATTGGTATTTTGTGCATTATGCAATTGGCGATAATCAGTTAAAATGAAAGGAAACTTAAACAAATGAGAAAACGTGCCCGACCATCCATTCTTTAAGCAGCGATTTAATTTGGCTTTTTGGCCCAACATTTCGTCATATCAGGGCAATTGATGGGGTCGGATGGGCAATTTATTGTCATTTATGCATTGTCAATGCACCGGCCCGCAAAACGTTACGTCCTCTGGAAGTTCTAAACAAATCAACAACCAATCGACTCTGTTTTGCGGAAAGTGCTGTCAGCGAATGTCTTCACAATTTCCGACCGAGATTAAGGCTTTTTTTTTATCATGCCGAAGCACCGAAGCTTGTGCGGCAACATCAACCAGGGGCCTCACATGTTGTCGGCAAAACCGGCGTCAGCAAACTGGCAAGGAAAAAAATATTTTGTCATCGCAAAAGTCACTTCTTTGTCCATGCATGGGCCACCCAGATAAGTAATTCTTGTTCGAAAGGGCATTTATCGCGATTACAAAATCAGAATATGTTCTTATTGCTGCTGTTATGAATTCATTTTCAAAATGAACTATCATCGGGGGTATATTTACGATGCCTTCAAGCAATCTGCACACGGTCATTGTACTGTTTACAAGGCAGGCTGGGCAAGAATATTAACACATTCGCCGATTTCACTTTACACATCCCATCATAATCCCTTCGCACATAACAGGAGTTAATTTTCTTTTAGCATTCGTGCGCTATTATTTGGAACTATTGGCTGCATGCCCACCTAAAACACAACACATTCTGAACTGCAACAGGCTTCATTGACATGATTGCCCCCTGTATTAACCAGACGTTGGAAATTTCTCCTGTGTTCCATCGAGCTTTGGCGGGATTAATTTCTTTATTTATTACAACAATTATACAGTAACAAATAGATTGGCTTATAGAAATACTTTTGCGTATTTCAAAAATGCTGAATTAATCATGCCCGCAATAAAAAAGGTCCATTTGACCTTTTAGGATTCTCCTTAACGCAGTCACGCTGTCTGGGCTCACACCAAAATTTTCGAGACAGAAGCAATTTTAACACAGCCTATTCCCTCAAAAGCAAAGTTCATCAATGCAGACAAAAAACGTTTGGTGACAATTTTGTTCCATATTTCTAAAAATGCGCCAGAATGGACAGATTGCATCAGACGTTTTACAGATCGTCTGTCCAATCCAGATTATCATGCACTTGCAACAATGAGCAATGGCCAATGCTCCAATGTTCTCCTTTGCACATTGTTCCAATCTGTTTTGGACAAACGATCTAGTCTGATGCAAAAAAATCTGTCCATTCTGATGCAGATTTAGAAACACGTTTTCTGTGAAAGTTACACGTATATGTTTTGAAACGATCGAGTCAATTTTTGTCAAGCGAATTTCATCGGTTCGTGCCGAATGTTGGTCGGTCGCAGCTGCGCGAATAGAAATGGCAAAAAGCAAGTTGCATTTGTGTGTAAGAAGCGACCTGCATCGGTTTCACCGTTCATGTCCAAATAGAAACCGAAAATTTCCCGAAATAGTGATATTTTGAGAAAATTGCCAAACAATAAAAGAAAGAAAAGAGCTGAGAAACTTACACTCTGTACGGTATATCTTGAGCAGTGGCCTTTCCATGGCTCACATCTGGCTTTTTTTTCAGCACAGCTGGAAAATTGCCACAGTGTTCAAGACGCAGCGAATAGAGCGAATTATATGAGCGGATTTGATGTGTTTGAAGGTGCTCCGAAAAGTGGCAGCAGCGTTTACTTGCGAAAACACTCTTACAAATTTGATGGAAGAAAAGGTCTGGGGGATTTTTTATTCTGGAAGGAAGATAAGGTGCAAGGGATTTTTATTTTGGATATAAAATTCGATTTCCTAAAGAGGCCATTCGAAGATTATGGGTCGCTGACGAAAATAAAGAAAATTTCGCACATTCCTTGACTTTTTCTCAGTGTGCAAAATTCCCATACCTGTATTTTTTTTTTTTACATATTCACCAATTAATGTGAAGAAATCAAATAAATAAATAAATAAATAAAAATGTGCATCTCCCGCGATCAAGGCACATACATTAAATATTGCAGGCCTCTCCAAAAAGGATCAGTTTTTCACCCGAAAATGCTTAAGTTCTCGACTTTAATCACTGAATTACAGACTATCTCGCCCATAGAGCATGCAACCCCGATGCTATGATCATTTGCGTTCAAAGCTATGTGAACACAATTTCGGAAGGCACAGACCAATTTCACTACCTCCTGTCTCAGACTTTTTATAAAACTGCATGTGCTCTTTGCAAAAACTACACTACCTCCTGTCTCAGACTTTTTATAAAACTGCGGTGCTCTTGCAAAAACTGCGAGAAGCAAGTACATATTCCTGTACAATGCAATCTTGAAAACACCTGGTGAAAATTATTATGACACCTCTCCATTTCCAACGTCACACACTCCTGCCAAAATTCTTCGAACTTAAAGGTTCACGTTAACTCAAGCGCCGTATGGTAACATGCGCCTCGAAATATCATACCAGTCGTGTAAGGCTTGAAATTGCGAAAAGTCCTTGGCCCCTGCATTAGCGTGGAGTTCCTCCTGTATGTTTGAAGACTTTTCGCGGAACCTGTATATAGTACCGGTGCTCGCAATCTTGTCAATTTTAAAGTTAGATCTGTGCCTTTCTGAAGCTTTGTAAAAAAGCTATGAAAAAATTGAATACAGGTATCAGCAATTCACCCATGCGAATAAGTTTATTTTGAGGCTTGTATAATTAGAAAAAATCCTCAACCTTCCGCTCTGCATTCTCATAACCGTGAAGCTGTTCAGCGCATTAGTGAACACGGGCCTGTAAACCTTTAGCCTAATTCACTTTTGATATATAAGGTATACGCCTACGTTTGAAGCAAATGATGGAATAATCGATCAAAGCCGAAGTGGCAAATGGATATTTGAATAATTGATTCAATGGCCAAAGCATTAGCACACAAAAGCACACCCTTTGACACGGCAAAATAGGCACATACCAAAAACGTAATACAATTATCCAACAGGCAAATGACGTACGGTTGGTTATCCAAACAAAGTTCCGGCTTTTTTTTAAATAAGTCAGATTAAGCATGTGCGATCGACAAAGGTCAAAGGTGCAACCACAACAAACCATGTCTTTCTCCATTGACATGTTTTTAAATCTTTCGAAGAGAACGTCAGCTGAGAAGCACCTCTATTCAGCAGGTCAACAGCAACTGAAACGGGAAATGTGATTTTCGCAAAATGCGCGCAATCACTGAAAACTTGGTTCACGAAGGTAGCGATTTGCGAAGGCATCGCCAAGGGTTTTCATACGAAGGAGAAAGGTTGAATGGCTGCTTGTGATCAGAGTCTGACAGCAACTTGGATCATTGCTTCACACGTGCTGATCGCAATGAAATTCTCGAGAGAAAAACTGGGAGTTTTTAAATTTGAAAAAAAAAATATATTTTTGCTGTACGGAACTTATCAAAAGTCCTCGAACATCAGCGATAAAGGACTTGTTATTGTATCTAATTTCAACAGGGTTTGGGGCAACTTCACGCCTCACACGTGTGTCATGATGTTTTGCTGTCATTGATTATAAATGGCGCCTGAGTTAATAATGAACTCTTTGTTCGAAGACTTTTGATAAGGAGTGTATCACGCAGCGTGCCCCAGAGCCACAACATCAAAAACATGAAAGGCTGCTGTCAACAGTTTAGCAGCAAAGCAGAAATATAGCAGGAAGGTTCCAGATTCACGTGAGAAAAGGAAGGTAAGGTTTCCGATTGCCTGACGCAACCGGCCATCAAATCCCATCATTCCTTCAAAGGAGCACTGCTTTGATGGCGCACTAAACGCTGAAGTAAGATAATCGCGTCTTCGCCGTGTGAGTGTACGTATGAAGTGACCTGCGATTTGAAAAGTGAACTCCGTTGTGCTGGTTTTCAAACGAAAAGACTTTTCATCTAATCACCACAATAATTCTCCCAGTTACCTCTGAAAGATCGAAAAACTGGCATGTACTCGTGGTACGAGTAATTTTCCCGCCACTGTACATACAGTCACAAAAGCAATAAGGACTCCCAAACAGAGTTAAATGGGCCCCTACATCTGCCTGCAAAATTCATTTGCTTTCACGCTTGCGGGTTGCGTTCTTTGATAAGAATGCCGATGTTCTGTCTCGATGTCAGCGGAAATTCAGAAGGAGATTGTTGAGGCTTGCGCCTCCCCGGTGCATCTTGTCTCCTGGAGAATGGTGTAGCGAATGCCCGAAGATGAGACCTAATTTTCCGAAACTTGACACCGGTAGCCGTTCGTGAAGGCATAATTCGGCGCCGTTCAAAACGGATTAACGTGATCTCAGAAGTGTTGCTTGATTATGTAAATGTCAATCATTGCGTTTGCTAACTCTTCCAAGAAGACCTGCAAAAAATCTACAGCCCATTCAACTCTGTTGGGGAGTCATTATTGTTTCTGCAACTGTACACGTATCCGACTTTCCTGCAAACTTTCGCGGTCAGTTGTGATCGAACATCACCATCCTGCAACGAAACTTCCCAGACCTTCACATTTTCGTTTACTCTCTATACTAAACAATATGGGCGCCTTCCAAAATTAAAAAAGTCGAAAGCGTCACAGGACGCATAAAGCCCAGTGGCTAAATTACCCTGTTCTGTTTCATATTCGAAAGGGTAATTTATTGGCACTCACGCACAGCAACAAGCGAAAATTGTTGAGTTTGAAACCACAAAGAGACAATTCGGAAATTCCCGGAACATCAGTTTTACGAAGCACTCGCAAACAATGGGAGACACGTCAAAGTTTTTAGGCATCAGAAATTTTCCACCGTCAAATTCGCTGCAACCAAGCGGAGAAAGCGAATTCACCCGCAAACCATGATAAAAAAAACAAAAAGAAACTCATTTTGTGATGCGACCGCAGCGAGAGCGAGGGGGTTGGAGTTTCGACACGACCTTACTCGAGCACAACAGCGAGTGCACTAAGATGCCTTGGAAGTGGAGTGTTTTGGAAAGTCAGATAGCACGCAGGCAGCTAGGGAACGAACGAGCTGGGTGGCCGAGGGTGGGTATCTCTATGTGGCTCTTCCCCTGGCGAATAGCGGCTTCCAACTCTTTCTAAAGAGCCGCTGCCTTTTGTCGCGCGTGCAGAACATACAGGCTCCTCTAATGCGGCTGCTATATGCTTCCATATCAAAAACAGTGTGTTTGGTAAATGGCTGAAAATCTACGCACAACGGCGTTTGGTCGTGAGTTAAGTTTTTCCAAAAGAAAAAGAACGAAAAACAACACAATATGGTTACCGCCGAGTTGTCATGGTTCTCGGGCAGTCAAAGGTTTTGCACCTTCAAAAATCTGAAAAAGACCAGCAAGCGTTTCACCAGCAGTTTATATCGTTATTTTCTAATTCCTTCCACAAAATTGCTGATGGATTTTTTTTGCAAACTGCCGCGTGCTTGTGATGTTTCTGAATTTTGTTCGCCCGTGCTGTTTTTTCTTTGATTTTCAAAAGAGGTGATGTTGACGTCAAACGCGACAACATCATTTCAACTTGTCGATGGGACATCCATCTAACTTGATGCGAGGAGCTTCTGTCAGTAAATTACCAAACATGCTGTGCATGACATGCTCTGCCGTCTTCTCTCCTTTCCAAATTTCTCCTTTCCAAGCCTGCAACCGAGCTACTTTCCACGAACAGCAGACAACGCTTCTCCCACACGCTATTCTGCATAACGATTTTTTGAAAGCCGACCAAAACAGGCCTAGGCCGACACAATCCCCCTGAAAATATGACCTCCTGTCAACTTTTGGTCATTTTAGGTTCGCCACGCACGAAACCGAACCGCATCTGGCACGAGTTCTGCAGACCTCTGCAAGGCATTTCCCCCGCAAAAGTTTTGGCGCACTTTCCCCCTCTCCGTTTTTGCGAATGCCCGTCAGAGATGTCTGATTTTTGCAGGCATGCAAGAACAAGGCGGACCGCAGTGACACTCACTTGACTTCTGACGTTAGTCCAGCCAACTAAAATTCACAAGCGTTGCTGGTTTAATACTCGCAGGTGCAGTATCAGTTAAATTTTTGCGCACTTTCGACATTTTAAGCTGCGATCCCAATCCGAATAAAATACACAAATTACCATTCGACGTAATATGAATGAGTGAATGAATTGCTGTATTTCAGAGGATCTCCCCTTATCATATCCGTACTCTTGTATACGTTACGAAAAGTTACAAAGTATGTCGAAACATAATTCGATCACAAAAAGTTACTTTAACCTTATCGGCACAAAATAAAACAATGAAATACGATCAGCAGAAATTAATAAAGCGATTCCATCAGGAATCAAGTCGCAGCAACGTCTTCGCAGATTTGGTTCCTGCATATGCACCATTGGAAACAGTCGTGATAACTTGATTACCTGCCGGATTTATGCGCGATGATAACCTGTGGTAACGGCGTACGGATAGCTGCAGTTTTCTTGCTGTTTTGAAGGATCACCTTTCTGCGTCCAGCTGACCTAAAGCACTGGCATCGGAAGGATACCCATCATATGTAAAAATATCCTAAAGTTACCTTGGGAAAAGGAAGCTAAAAGCGTATCTGCGAAGAGAATTAACTTCTGATCTGTACTAAAATATATTGAGGCAAATGGAAGGAGAGCCAAAAGAGCAAAAACGAGAACACCTAAGTCATTGGAGTGGGGGTGCAAAAACTTGAGGGATTTGTCTATACGAGTATAGCGGCGGCGGATTTAATGTACTTAAACCATCATGGTTTAAACGTGCGCAAAAACC
>JASGXE010014825.1:0-12154 GCA_030068105.1 Sinentomon sp. SZTP_YWyxl
TCTTAACAAGGATGTCATTGCCTGAGATGCGCTGGTCCGAGGTTTGACATAAATTTGTGTCGCACCTGCGCAACTAAGTCACTGTTTTATCTCTTTACATTCTAAATTGTCTCGTGTCATTAAAAGATAACAAAGATTATTAATCAGCGAAAAACGCTTTAATGTCTAAAACTATTTTGGTAAAGGGGTCGACTTCCAAACGTTTCGTATCTCTTCGCCATAAATATTCGCACAAGCGATCCTCCATTCCTTCGTATCGTGTGCTTCCTCTTGTTAGGTGGCTCTTAACGTCTCTCCATGTCCTCTCGATATGTTGTGTGTGCGCTAAAGTTGCAGGATCCACGAAATTGAACGTATGATTCACCGTTAGGTGGTGATAGCCAAGATTATCCAGTCCAGCATATGCTGCCCAACAATCGGACATGATCACGGTGCCAGGCAGAATGTTGTCAACGATGATTGGCCACAGAGTACCTCGATCTCTTCTGTTCTCAGGACATCTGACAACGCGAACTCGTCCGCTTCCCAATTCATACATACCAAAGGGGTTTAGTCATTTATACGGGGGGGACACAATTGCACGGCAACAGGGAACAGTTCTAAGAAAACAGCAGTACCCTTAGCCGTGCAATAGTGTCCCCCCTTTGGCACCAGCATACGGCACAGGGTGTGCCTTATTTCTCTGGAGGGTGGGTAGTCGGTTGAGATGGGTTAATTAGGCGCTTTGGATAGGTTAAGTTAACTTCGGTAGGTTCGGTTGGGTCGTTAGGTTAGGTTAGGTTAGGTTAGAGTAGGTTAGGTTCGGTTAGGTTGGGTTAGGTTGGGTTAGGTTAGGTTAGGTTAAGTTTGGGGTTTTCTCTGGGCAGTTTGTTTTACAAGACCAACCAAATAACCTCACGAAAAACCAACCTCGACCCAACTAACCAATCTAACCTAACCTAACCTAACCTCACCAAACCTAACCTAAACCTAACCTAACCTAAAAACCTAACCTAACGACCCAACCGAACCTACCGAAGTAAACTTAACCTATATCCAAAGCGCCTAATTAACCTATCTCAACCGACGACCCACCCTCCAGAGAAATAAGGCACACCCTGTGCCGTATGCTGGTGCCAAAGGGGGGACACTATTGCACGGCAAAGGGTACTGCTGTTTTCTTAAAAACTGTTCCCTGTTGCCGTGCAATTGTGTCCCCCCCGTATAAATGACATAACCCTACCAAAGACCCAAGTCCCTTCAACAAGGCGCCCGACTTGGTATTTTCGCCGTCCAATCTTTGTCTCGTCTATTTCTACTACCTCTCCGGGGCCACCCAGTTTTCCAGCAGCTGTTTGATCGGCAAGAAGCGCTTCCGTACAAATCTGAAAGCAAATAAAGGTAACATACCAACGCGATTATGGAATTTAATCGATCGTTTTCAAAAGGTAACTAGTCCATTTGACCTCTCAGAGTTCTCTTTACCGCAGCTATGCTGTCTGAGTTCGTACGCATCATTCCAAGACGTCAAAAGCAAAAAGAGAGGTGAAGCTCCAAGAGGACAGGTTTAACAATGCCGAAAATAAGTCTCGAAGCAAATTTTTCCCGTCTGTCAGAGAAGCGCATTTTTGGACTCGTTACCTTTTGAAAACGAACGATTCAATTGTTAAAACAGCATTTCAAAACGAAACTGGAAAACGAAAAGGCAGAAGAAAAAAGCCGTTTCCAAAATTAAAAAATAAGCACGAAACAAGACAAAGAAGCGAAAATGGAACCATCCTTGGCACGAAAAATGAAAGAAGACCACAAAAATTGTATTATCCTGGAAAGTGTATATTGTCCTGCTGAAAGGATAGTGTTTGATCCTGTCAGTTGAGTAAAGCACGGTGCAATGTCCTTGAAGTTGCGTGAACCTCAGAACTTACAGCAAAGCTAGGTTTTTCGTCACTGAAAGCTTTTACTTTTGGTTTAAAGGTTTTACTTTTGCAGCGGAAACACGTTGAAGAAAGTTCCTGCCTCGGGATTGTTCCCTTGATTTTGGCCCATACAATTCTCATTTCTTTCTGGGTTTGTTAGAGTTTGACCTGAAAGGCATTTGCAAAAAAAAGAGAAACAATGCGAGGAATCACAACGCCTTGGAGAAAAATGGGATCCTTCTCACCTCTCTGTAGCAGCTGTAGAAATCAGCAACAGTTTTCCTTGACAACGTGCCCTTATCATCAACTGCTGAAGCTTCTCGAATGGCGTCATCGTACTTGGCATTCCTGCTGAATTGGTAGAGCAAAGCGAGGTTTTTCATCACAGAAAGATTGCTGTTTTGAAACCAGGTTCCATCGGCTAAAGAAGATCTGATATCATGTGGAGGGTTTCTCTTCTGGCAACGGAAACATTTCTTGAGTAAGTCGCTCCTTTTTTGGCTAGGTTTACATTCAACTATTTTCATATCATACCCACACACAGAGCATGCCCGTGACTGCAAAAGTAGACCATTGGTAAGACACCATTCCACGGCGGTCTGCGGGCTTGAAATTACCTCTGTATGCAGCTTGTGAAGTGAAAATGTTGAATTTCCCTGTATAGCAGCAGCCATGGCCAAGGCGACGTCAAATTTAACAAAAAATGCTGCCGGCTGAGCTCTGTTGTGAACGCCGACTGATTGAGCAAAGAAGAAAAACTGAACAAGAAAAAAAAGGAAAAACTGACCTCCGGTGGAAGAGAAAACCGCAAGTGGGCTGGAGTTTGGAGACTTCGAACACACAACGTGTTCCAAAATAAAAAATGAACATAATTCCTGCATTTGTGGAACATTTTCAAAACATATCCCACGAACAGGTATCATATTCTGGCTTTCTATTCAGAAGGCCAGAATATGTGATTGTGGGCTGAGACCTTCATCGTCTCCAATGACTGCACGCACTGGAACTCTGGACATGGCAATCATAACCGTATGACTTTTTGGATCAAAAGTTATTTTTTATCACACCGTACATGTTCCGTCGATCTCCGACCATGGAGGGAGGAGCAACTTCATTGCCATCCAACCCCTTGTTCTTTCATCAACACATTGCAAGGAAGGCTTGCTCTCTCCCACCTCTCTTATTTTCATTTCGATGAATCCTCTGATGTTTTGATACGAGTGGATATGCACATTGAAAAAAAAAACGATTTATTTATATTGTTGATGCACTTATTTCGGGGAGTACACCCTTAACTCTGCGCCTTCTGTTCTCCATATTGTGCTTCTTTTATTACCTCTATGTTGTGTCCCATGACAATTTAAATCTTGGCCAAAGCACTTTGTCTTGCGGCTCTTCTTCTTCCACCGCCCATGCCGGCGCCTTCAATCATTTGCAAAGCTGCATTTCAATTCACTGGTCACAACTCACCAGAGGAGGATCGTCAACACTCAGAAAGATTTTTCAAACACGATCATGGAACACGAAGTTGAAGCCGGCAGGCCAGCCATTGCATGCAGCACTTGTTTGCTGCCTTTCAACACCGCTGAAGATCTGGATAATGCTGCGCCAAACAGAGTCATTGTTTCTGGCTGTGGTCACATGCATCACTATGCATGCATCAGAAACCACGTGGAAAGAAGAAGGTGAATGAGAAAGGCTGAATTGTTGCAGGCTATTTGCTTCAAAACGTCTTGAAGGTTCAGCTCCACCAAGAAAAAAATATTTGGGATGTTGTTTTTCCATTGTTGCATTGTTTCAAAATTTTTTACATTGTTGCATTATTTTTTTGCATTTGTTACATTATTCTTTGTTGCATTATTTTCCAGACAAATATTTGACGACAACGATGATAATCAAGGCCGTCAATTCCAACCCACATGCGGTCATTGCCAGCAACCGCTGAATGATGACATCGATGCACAGCAACTTGTGAGATTAGTTTTGGAAATTGGGGAGGCAGATCCCATTCCAGCGGCAGCACCTGTGCCAGTCGCAGCACCTGAGAACGGGAATGAAGGGAAGGTTGGTGGAATTTGCTCGCCATGGTTGCTTTGCAATTCCAAACTCCTTGATGCGATATCTTCAGCACTTTTTGTGAATACGAATACGTGTGACTGTTGCTATTACGCTCGTATTTGTTTTTTCTTCTCTCTTTTTCAGTATCCTTGTCAAGTCGAACATTGTGGGAAGAAATTTAAAAGGAAGGACTGTCTTCAGAAACACATCAGTCGAAGGCACATCCAGCAGAAGAGCCACGCATGTCTGAATTGCGGCAAAGAATTTAGTGTGGCATGGGACCTCCAGAGCCATAAGAAAACCCATCAACACGGCGAAGGAGAGGAGCTTTGTCCCCACTGTGGACAAAACTTTCGTCACAAATCCAGCCTGAACAGACATGTAAAAAATGCACATGGGAGATGAAGTCAAATATTGCAGTTTAATGTCGAAAAGATTCATAAAGAGAATAAAATGATTGGATGAAAAAAAAAAACAAAAAATAAATTCAAAAATAGAACAGAAAACAGAGAGCAAACCGTCGGCGTCTAAAGCTTGCGGTTTTGTTGCGGAAGTCACCCGAACCACCGGAGCCTGCTCTATCACCGGAGCCACCCGAACCGGCTCCGGTGGTCGCCACTGTTGCTCGGGTGGGAAACCCGGTTCGGGTGGCTCCGGTGATAGAGCAGGCTCCGGTGGTTCCGGTGAATTTGCGGTTCGGGTGGCTCCGGTGGTGAAAATGGCTCCGGTGGTTCGGGTGGATCCGGTGGTTCGGGTGGTAGGGCGGTATTGTAAACTGTTACCGCCAAATGAACCTGACGTCGAAGGGTCAAACAGGAGCAGCCCTCGGCGGCAAATGGCCGGTAGCAAAAATCTTTTTATTCAGGAATTCCACAATTTCAAGATACTTGTCATTAACTGTCAGTGCATAAGGAAAGCAAGAAAAATTGAATCGCTTAACACAATACTTTTGACATATGACATAGATATCCTATTTATGACTGAAACTTGGCTAGATTCCAGCATAACCAATAGCGAAATTTTAAACGTGGATGAATATTCCATATACAGAGCCGACAGGCAAATGGGCCGCGGTGGCGGAACATTGATCGCTGTGAAAAGGTGTTTTTTAACTTTTCCGAAGGACGTGCACTTTATAAGCAGTTCTCAACTCGAATTCGTTTGGTGCAACCTGGAAACAAACATTAACCGCAAAATACAAATAGGCTGTTCTATCGCCCTCCTTGCTCGGGCCTTGATTCTCTCTTGGAATTTTATGACCTTTTGAAGCTGATCTTGCATGGGGAAAATGGCAGGGAATCAAATAATATTATTGTGGCAACATTTGACCTTCAACAATACGTGCTTTCCCCAACACGTGTCTCTGGTAACGCCGCTAACGTTTTGGACCTCATTTTTTCAAATATCTCCTCACTTGACGTGAAGACAGATTCAGTTGTTGGGATTGGAGATCACCAAGCTGTCGTAGGTTCTTTTAGCACCTCAACAAAGATCAAATGTCAAACCAAAAGAAAAATATTTGTTTATGGACGAGCTAACTGGGACTCTTTACGTTCTGATTTATTGTCCCAGTTTGCTGACTTCCGTGAGGGCGCTTCCGCACAAAATGCAGAAGAAAATTGGACCACTTTTAAAGAAATATTGCAAGGTCTGTGTGACCAACACATTCCATCAAAACTTGTTTGTAATGACACTTCGTTTCAGCCATGGGTGAAGCCTGCTTTGAAGAGACTGCTGAGGAAGAAGCGTCAAGAGCACGCAAAACTGAAGAAAAACTTCTGCGAAAAAACCAAACAAAGTTTTCAAAAATTAAGAGCAGCAGTAAAGGAACAGTCAAAAAGTTCTCTCAGCGATTTTTTAACAGAGGCATTTGAGACAGACAACAAGAAAAAATTTTGGAATTATATCAAACATCGCCGCTCTACCCATACCTTTGCGCCACTTAAGGATGAATGTGGGCTGTTTATTACCGAACCGAAAGACAAAGCAGATCTACTCAACAAAACATTTAGCAAAATTTTCACTATGGAGGATCTCTCAACTGTTCCTGATGCCCCCATTCGCCCTCAGTTCGATCCAATGCCTTCAATTACAATCTCTACTGAAGGAATCGCGAAGTTATTATCCTCAATTGACATCAACAAGTCGCCTGGACCGGACAACCTGCCAGGCAGAATTCTGAAAGTCCTTGCACAGGAATTAGCTCCATACTTGTCTATCGTCTTTCAAAAATCTCTGGATTCCGGTATGGTTCCATCCGACTGGCGATGCGCTCTGGTCACCCCGATTCCCAAATTGGGATCCGCGGCTGATCCGCAAAATTACAGGCCCATCTCTCTCACATGCATTTCATGCAAATCTTCGAACACATTCTTTTCACGAACATTTTTGCGCACCTTAATGCGAACAAATTACTGAGTAATATCCAGCATGGCTTCAGGAGCGGCCTCTCTTGTGAGACTCAGCTGCTTGAATTCTGTAACGACCTTTCCAGATCACTTGACGCTAGAAGGCAAGTTGACGCCATCTTCCTTGACTTCAGCAAAGCTTTTGACAAAGTACCCCACAGGAGACTTGTCAAAAAGCTTAGAAGTTTTGGTCTGGAAGAAAATGCTTGCGATGGATTGAAGGCTATCTGAATCATAGGTCTCAGACTGTAGTCATAGATGGTGAACGATCTGAACCCTGTGATGTCACATCGGGCGTTCCGCAGGGAACTGTTCTTGGTCCTTTGTTGTTCCTTCTTTACATCGATGATATTTCAGCAAATCTTGAATGCAGTGTCAGGCTCTTTGCCGATGACTGTGTTATTTACAGGGTAATTGACACCCCAAATGACTGCCTAGTTCTCCAAGCAGATATCGACGCGGCATCTGATTGGGCAAAAAACTGGCAAATGGAATTTAATGTTGGCAAATGTGAGAAGCTTACCTTTTGCCGTCGGCAGGACGCAATTCCGTTCTATTACACAATCAATAGCGCAAATCTCAAATGCTCTTCAGAATACAAATATTTGGGCCTCACATTTGACGAGACCCTAAACTGGGCGAAACATGTTGATAGAATTTCCAACAAGGGCCTCTCCCTGGTTGCATTCATTCGGAGAAACCTACACGGTTGCCCACAGAAAGTTAAACTACTTGCGTACAAATCCCTGGTGCGCCCGGTTCTGGAATACGGCGCTTCAGTGTGGCATCCTTTTCAGGCGAATCATGCGGCAAAGGTTGAGCGAGTCCAACGAGTGGCTGCTCGTTTCATCTGTCACAATTATGACAGGGGATCCAGTGTGACGAATATGCTAAAGTGCTTAGATCTGCCACAGCTAAGTGAGAGGAGATTAATCTCTAGGCTCACGATGCTATATAAAATAATCAGAGGTAACGTGCTAACGGAACTCCCGCCAGAGGTTGAGCCGTCATGTTCCCAGTCAAATAGACACGCAAATGATATGACATTTCGGCATATTCTCGTTCACTCCAACTCTTATTCAGGCTCTTTCTTTCCTGACACCATCCGACTTTGGAACAGGCTTCCCGGTGAGTTGACTGGTTGCCAATTCAGATGCCTTCCGGCGTGGAGCATCCGACTTCATTGCCAAAAACCGGACGCCTGATCTCTGAAAAGTCGGAAATTCACGCGCCACATGGCTTTCAGCTGTTTGCGCGTTATAATAAAAAAATAATAATAAAATATTAATAGGTTATATTGACCCATTGAGTTGTTTAAAATCTGAACCAATATTGGGTCATTGCAATTATATTTCAGAGTCAATTCAAAGCATTGATTTGTGAGGCTGTTGATCCACTGTTGGGTCATATTAACATAATTTCTGTGGTAATTTTCATTCGCATGAATTGTTAGAATTTAGGAGCAAATGTTGAGCAAATTTCAGCGTTTCTTTCACATGGTTGTTCAAGCAAGAGCGGCAGCAAGTGGTTTTGAATACTATCTTCTGCCAATTAATAGAGAAAACGACCAGTTATTTATTGACCAAATTGGTTCTGGTACAAATTGGATCTCAGATGTTTCATGCGGTTTAGACGCTGAAGAAATGTCTCGGAATTTTTGTTTGAATTTCAGATGAAATTTAAGAACTCGTTATCAATCCTTAAACTTCATGCCATAAAATATCAAAATGGACCTTTTTGAAATTTAAGAAATTCCATTCCTTAAATTTCATGAGAATGAAAACCTTCACATTTTGTTTTTTGAATTTCAGATGAAATTTAAGACTGGATGACCAGTCTTAAAATTTCAAGCAGAAAATCATCTAAATTTTTTATATTTCGTGATAGAATTTAAGGACTGGACAGCCCTTAAATTTCACCCCGTCCAAACTGCATGAAAAAACTCAGTCAATTTGCAAATGGAATCAATTTGGTCAATAATAACGATAGTTTTTGTCTATATTTTGCAGAAGTGTAAAAAACCCAGAAATTGCCGTTCTTGTCTGAACAACTGATTACAAAAAATGCTAAAAGTCGCAAACGGGTTTTGAAAACCAACAAAAACAAACCACGTGTGGGTTACAAATTTTCAACTTCACGGGCTGATGAAAAGAACCAAGCTTGTCAAGTTGAAACGACTGCCTGCCGATCGAGAAAAAGATCTCCAGGAAAATCCCACAGTGCGACAGACACACGGAGTTGAAGTGACCTCTGTTAATGGGAAATGCACCCGCACGTGCTTGAACAGAGTCGAATCTTGTCAGCAAAGCATGTGAACATAGGCGGGGGAGGGTATTATCCTGTTCAAGTATATGCATAGAATCAAGTCCGCAGGAAAGGCATGCGTGCCCATGTGTGACACGGCCAGCATACGAATGGAGAGTGTGAGCTGCATGGGGTGGGATTGACAGATGGCCGGAGTATGCTGAGTCGAAATGCATTCTCTGCGCTGCAGGCGGGCCGCATACGGTGGTATTCGTTGGCGGGGTCTGCATTGTTTGCGGTTGGCGCAGGTACAGAAAGAAATTCAAGGCGGCGATGACCCAGCCTTGAGTCATTTTGGGAGACGTTTCCAGCTTTGGGTATAATTTTTGATCCAATGTTGTGTAAAATTTTGGTCCCCAACATTGTGGTCAACTTGACTACCTTCATTGTGTTGGAAAAATGAACCAATGTTGAGTGAAAATAGCCCATTTCCTGTTGACCCAGCAGATTGGGTCATCCTGTCACCCAACATTTTTGAGCGTGTATGCAGTAAAATGCCCTGCTATTCGATTGCAGTGTGTGATGTTTGGGATCAAATGTAACACGTTTTCCCGTAGAAATCAGACATTGATTTTTGTCGAACTTGGGCAGCTTAATCTCCACGGCGGTCAGATGTCCGGCGCGGCCAGATGTCCTTGGCGGCCAAGTGTCCACGGCGGCCAGTTGTCCGGCGGCCAGATGTCCGGCTGCCAGTTGTCCACGGCGCTCCGTTGTCAGGCGGTCAGATGTCCGGCGGCCAGATGTCCGTCGGCCAACTGTCCGCGGGAACCTCAATATCAGCAGCATATTATACCTAGTTTTTTCCAAAATCTGAACGGTCACAATTTTTTACATTTATCCCCTCTTCTTCTTCTTCTTCTTTGGGTCTTATGGACAGATAGCCTAAGGCTGGTGGTCCGACCGTTTATGTTTTTGTTGTGTCGTCAGCCATGGTCCCGGCGAGGTACTGGCAAATGTCACCTGAGAGTAGCTGCTCCAGCACCCACCGCTCCAGGCACCCAATCAAGGGTCCCGGCGAGGTACCGGCATACTCCCGAGGGCAACTGCATCAGCACCCACCGCTCCAGGTCCCAAGACCTCAGTCACAACTGCCGATACTGCCGGTATTATGGCACAGCCAACCCGCAGGAACCGACGTCGAGTATCGGCGGGTGATACCAAGTGACTTCTGTGTTCATGTAACCTGCCAGGCCTCTGTCTTGGACCTGGAGCTAGGTGTTCTTTAACGTGCGCAGTGTGATGCTACACACGGGACCTCCTTCTTAAAGTCCCATCCGAAGGACTAACAGACTGGCCACTTAAGTCTGTCTTTCCGACCGAATTCACCATTCCTCGCCGAAGGAGGATGCACACACAAGTGCCATGGCAAATTTCATTTCCGTGCCTCGCCGAGGGAGGATGCACACACAAGTGCCACGGCAAATCTCGCGTGTCCCAGCTGGGATTCGAGCCCGCAATCTTCAGATTACGAGTCCGACGCGCTAACCACTGCGCCACGAGGATCGGACAATTTATGAGTACATTCATTCCGCCGCCACTTTACCATGCATACGAAGTCATTCGTAATATTATGCGCTCTCGAAAAGTGACGTGATTAGTGCAGCCAGTCAACTTTTGAAATTTCGTTTTCAGTGTCTTCAGTTCTTGGCAAACGGAACAATCCATCGGATTCCGGTAAGTTTTCTCGTAAGCCTATAACCAAATATTTGCAAGTTTGCGGAATTGTTGGATGCAGTTTTTCCACGTTCACGAAGCTAGGAGGGGACGGGGAACTGGGAGAGAACGGACTGGGCAGAATGGGACTGAGAAGAATTTATTGTCGGCCTCTGTCCCATTCTACCCCAGTTTAATTCTACCCCAGTCCCTTCAAACTACAGTCCCATTTTACCTAAGTCCCATTCTACTTCAGTCCCATTCTGCCTCAGTCCCATGCACTCTACATCAGATCCCTTATACCTCAGTCCCATTCTACCTCAGTCCCATTCTACCTCAGTCCCATTCTACCCCAGTCTCATTCTATCTCAGTCCGTTCTACCTCAGTCCCATCATACCTCAGTCCCATTCTACCTAAGCCCAATTCTACCCCGGTCTCATTCTGCCTCTGTCCCATTCTACTCCAGTCCCATTCTACCTCAGTCCCATTCTACCCCAGTCCATTCTATCCCTGCCACCGGTCCCGTTAGTAAGTACCTACTCCAAGTTCACGCAAAATTGCATTGCTTGTCTTATAGTTTCTCAGAAGTTCAATTCCATTGCCTGGTTTCTTGCTGTGAATCAAAAGCAGGCACGTTGAATCTGGTTTACTTTTTTCCTTTCAGTGAGTGGGATGGCAGAGTTAAAATGCTTCTTCTTTAAGCTGAACACCTTTTTTTTCTTACATAGAACTCTTTCGCAGTTTTGTTCCTTCTGCTCCTTATTGCAGACCCAGACATGTCGCTGTCAAGCAGTTGCTGGATGAGGGCTTTCCCTTTGAAGCTTGTAAGAAGGGTGTTTATTACGCCGGGGTTGGTGGAAATGCGACACTTCGAAGTGCACGCTATTGGATTATGAAGCACATCACCGATCCTGATATTGCAGCTCCATTCGAACCACCTACCACACCAGTTTCAGACAACTTAGCCAATGAGGAACAACAGCAGCAAGGTTGGTTGCAATTGCATCTTCATTGCACGATTGATGTAATTCGTTTGTGATTACGTCAGAAATGCTGTCCACAACGGCAATGGCGGCAGGAACCGAATGACCTCAAGGTGCAGTTCCATTATGTCATTTTCGACGTTATTTTTGGCGCATCTTTGCCATTAAATGACTGGCTTCTTCATAATTTGCAGGCCCTGTGCATTGTCCTTGAACAACGGTATGTCGTGCTCAACCGTCTCATGATGTTATTTTCGCTGTATCATAGTGGCACTTATCAATGACGCGGAGTCTCTGCTTTGTCACTGTGTCTGTAACACCCAAAGCCTCTTCTGCTTTGGGTATTGTTTTTCCTTCGGCCAAAATCATTTTCACTCTGAAATTCCCAATAAATGTTGGTCATCCCTTTTACAATTTCCGGTGAGTCAAAAGGGAAAATTCCACCGGAAATTGGACAGTCCTGTCGAACTTCGGATGGTGAATAAACTCATTTCTGCTGAAAAAGTGCATTCATTGTTGCACCTGTGCAGGCCTCAATTTCTGACGAAATCCAACTCATTCCCTTCATCTCAAAGTGCCAACGTTTTCCTGCATGTCTGCTCGTTGCTATGGCGGGTGTCAACAGGCCACAGTTTCTGGTAAAGTTCTTTCAAAACGCCTTTTCAGATGGCCATTTCTTTGAAAAGCAGAAAATCTCCCAAAGTGTGCTTGTGGGAAGGGGTCTCCTCCGGTGGGCTGGGCGCACAGCGCAGGCGGCTTACGCAAGGTTGTGCATTTTGCAACGCCCGAGAATCACATCCCATGCCAACCTGCAATTTTGTCCTTTTTCTGCTTGTTTCATGTTTGTCTGCT
>JASGXE010014826.1:0-10290 GCA_030068105.1 Sinentomon sp. SZTP_YWyxl
AATATTGATAAATGTACAGAGTACAAGGCACAACAAGCTGCACTTTGAGGATCGTGGTTTTACTTTTCGGGAGCACGGTTGATCAAACCATTAAATTTTATGAATTGAACTGTAGAGGACCAAAACTGTAAAATAGCTTCTTCTTCGTCATCTAAAATATGGAATCTGCAGACATGTTTAACTGATGTCGGTATGTGGTTTTATAATTTGTATCTGAATAAAATATTCTGGATATTTATCCACTCCTATGTTGACAATGCGTGAGAGAATTTTGAGGTTCGTTCCCCGGAAACCAATAAGCCAGCGCACGTGTCGCATGACACATGCGCCCACGTGTCGCATGACTTCAATCAAAGATTAGTGTAATCAATGACACATTGACACATTGATTACAGCGGTGACATACGGGTGTTCCAAATTCAATGGAACGAAAGATTCATCCACATGATCGTGGTTTAGATTCATCCACCTCAATACGAATCTCGAATCTCGAATACGAATCTTAACATCTCGTACTCTCTCCATAACCTAACCTCACCTAGCCTAACAGTGTGCGAAGACGTACTGATATTTATTTTAATATATGCCGAGACGTCCTGATGAATGCTTACCGAGACGTCGTGATATTTAGATCGACGCGTCTTGACATATTATTTTCGAGACGTCCTGATATATACGTCGAGTCGTGCTGACATTTTTTCGTCAAAATAATATCCTGATATCACATAGTAGTTGTATCAAGAAGTCCTGCAGTGCCGCGCGAGAATACGTGCGTCGCGATGGGTATCAAGCACAGAACTGACTGATATTCCGATCGTTCCCGTGAATAAATGAGCGCTCCATGGAGAAGGGCGATTAGAGACCGAAGATCTTTTAAATTATTTGGGATCAATCACATAGCAGGACGTCTTGAATATAAGTAATTCTACAGTCTCGCTAACGCGTAAATATAGTGCGAAGATGTCCCGATAGAAACGAGTTTGAAGGTTTAAGAGGATGTCTTCATAATTGTAGTTTATGATTATCAAGACATCCTGATGTTTTATTGTGTGGTCTTGATATAATGTTATCGAGCCCGGGGATCTTTTTAAATTGGATAACTTAAAATTCCGTGAACTTAAGAGTTCAGTTCACTTTATTTTTTAAGTTTAAGGCCACCTAAAGTTTTTTAAGTCTAATCAAATTCGGCACACTTACAGTTCCCTGGACTTAACCTGTCCTCAACTCGCATATCTTGTTATATTGTCGAAGAATGGTCTTTTTTGATGGAGTCGGACAAATTTTGAGTATTTTGGCCCATCCAGCTGTGATTTCCATTTGTACGTAGTTCTTCGTAATCGTTCTGCGGCTGCTTTTTACTGCGACAGATTTTCCATCAAAATACGAGATAGATCTGTCAGTTGGACAAGGCGCCCATATTCAGATTTTGATTTGATTGAAAATTCTCGTTTTTCAATTTCGCAAAACACTGCATGAGTAAAAAGCTGAAATATCACATGTTTCTTCTCAACGATTGGCGGTAAATATCACGTAATTTCGGAGAAATGGCACATAACCCTGGCAATATTCTGTAATTATTTTACTTAACAATGGCATCTGCAGTTCAATTGAAGAGTGTGGAATGCCGAGAAAATTGATAGTTTTTGTATGTCCTCCGGTGAGGGTCTTGGGGACGGATCCCCCAAAAGCTGAAGAAAAATTGAAAGGGTTTATTTGGAGGCAAAATGGGAAAGCCAGATGGCAAATTTGTCGAAACTGTTTTTTCATCATCCCAAGGTCTACTATCATTCCTTGATCCCCAAAATCCCAATTGCAAAAGATTGCATTTTCTGAGTCATCTATCTGTCCCATATTCCACTGCCTCTAGGAGTAAGAAAATTCTGAGAAAATCCTGAAAAAAGCACGCAAAAGTCCCCTCAAAACCCACAATGAAGAATCACGCAATTCTTTGATTTCCTTTTTGACTTCCTAAAGGCAGAATCACTTATTCTCCGGAGTTTTATATCGTTTAATTTATCTGCATTATTTTGTCGCAAATCTTTCCTTTCACGTAAAAATTTTCAGGCATTTTAACAATTTAACGCCTATAAGTTAATTGTTCTGTTTGCTACAGTTCCATGCTTCATCTCAGGTTTTAATTTATTCTTATTTTCAGGTCTTATCTGTTTTTTAATCTTATCAGGCTCTAATACAATTTTACTTTTTCTCCATTGCTTAAATAATCTTGTACTTGACTGCATGTCAAACGACTGCATGCTAACAAATAGATACAACCACCTTAGACATAGATAGTTGGATATAAAGAAGTGAGACTATAGCAAAGGTTTGCATGCATATGCACGTCACAGTGGGACCGAATCGCTGTCAGCTCAGGCTGGCGGTTTATGATAATGATGATGATCACATTAATTCTTCTGGAACTCTGTTTGCCGCTGGGTTAAGTTAACGGTTACGGTGAATTTAAAAAATTATTTTTTAAATTAAAAAAATTAATTTAAAAAATCACTTACGGTTAATTTAACGCATTGTTTCATAATCCGCAGATTTCAAAACTGACTGGAGTAAAACCGATGGATCGCAGTATGGTACGACTATTTATTAAACATAATCAATTGAATCTAAGAGATTTCTTACTTTGAACTGAAGATAACAAAATTGGCCATTAAGAGCCCCTTCACTTACGATATCATAAAATTTCGAGCATGCAGTAGGACAATATCCAATTTTTCTGAAATAGCTCAATGTGACAACTGAATATGTTTCATAAGATTTCTTACTTTGATCTGAAGGTAACAAAATTGGCCATTAAGAGCCCGATCACTCACAATTCATAAAATTTCGAGCAAATGCAGTAGGACAATCTCCAATTCTACTGAAATAGCTCACTATGATAACTGAATGTTTCGTAAGATTTTGGGTAGTAAATTAATCGAACAGGGTGTCGATGTTTGTAACCTTGGTTGTAATAAGGAATATCATGTTTTAAACCAAATTTAAAACTGATTTATATATTTTCGCTCCTTATTAATGGAATAGCTATCATAACACCAGTTTCATGGGATTTCATGCCATTTTTGCTTCTAACATTTTAGCGCTATAAAAGTTACTGTAGTTTTTTTAGCCGCGTTTTCAACATTTTTTAAAAACTCGCGTCCAAATTGAGCAAATTTTGCCTAAGGTTAAGACACATATTTCTGATATCATTCTTCAAGAAACTGGCACTCCAAGGAACAGAGACGTAAAGCTGGACTCAAAACAGCGGCAACTACGATCTAACCCGCTGTCTCGAAGTATCTTCGAATAGTTTTGTTTTAATTTACTGGTTGTTATTGAGATAGTTTCATGGGTCACGAAATTGTGTTTCAAATAAGATATAATGATGCATCTTTGATACAAGAATGTGGCTCACAAACACACATGGATCCGAGACTCTTGAAATCAACTTTAATTTTTCCAACGTCGTTTTCGTCTGAAATAAATGATTTGAAATTTGAAGTTTCCGTCATTGGCAAGGCCACCGCAAAAATTGGTTATATCATGCGAAATCTGAAGTTAGCTTCAATTAAACAGAAAAAACATGCTTATACATTGCGCTGGTGTTGCCAATTCTATGGAGTATGCCTGCGCTGCGTGGGGTCCCCATAAACGTGGTGATATTGATGCCCTTGAGGTTGTGCAGAGACGTGCTGCAAGAGTCATAACCCAAAAATATGGTAGGGAGTTCAGTGTTACTGCTATCCTAAAAGACCTAGATCTTCCAACCCTTGAGAGCCGCCGAAGGATACACCGTCTTAACCTGTTCAGCGACATTGTCGACTATCCACTTCCCTCTGCTTACAAATTTAAACCACTACAAAGACGTACGGATATTGGTTTAAGTCTCACCATTCCATTATGCAGGAAAAATGTTTTATTCCATTCCTTCTTCCCCCGCACAATTACTGATTGGAATAACCTATCAGCCAGCAATTCGTTGATCTGTAATTCGCTTGCTCGTATGTCTCGCACCTCGAATCGCATGCCTTCTTAAACCAACCCTCATTTTTAGACCTTTTCGTAGAATTAAGATGTTATCTCGTGACTTTTTTAACTCTTTTGACTCTGCTTTGAGTATTTTCAATGTTTGTGCTGTTACAGTGCCTAATAAACTGCCACTGTTTTTGTGAATAAATAATAATAATAATAATAATAAATTTGATAGCCATCCACCAAGACGTAAAAATATTGTGTGTATTCTGAGAACAACTTTACTACCGGAATTTTGCCTTCAACAGAGCCGATTTGGAATGATGTTTCCGCCTTGATTTATCTTGTTTCAAGCAACATTGGTAAATAGGTGTTTGTATGCAACATGAAAACTGCAATTATTTCTTTCTAATTGCCCATTTTAGCGTATAGTGCCCTATATTAACATCGAAAAGAGATGCGTTGACATTTCTACGCGACTGGAAGGAAAAACTTAAAAAGGGAACCTTAGCACAAAGCCATTCTTCGAAGTATGTTGATAAAGGAAAAAGAGAAATATGATAACGGTAACACATTACAAGCAGCAAGTTATAAGAAATGACATTGCCTCAATGACACGAATGAACGTATGGAATTAAGGTTGTACTAAGTCGAAAATTTTCATCAGCAGAACGTTTAAACAAAGGAAGGCGTGTTTGGGTATATGAATTTACTCGGATGGGATCAACACATAAGAACAGCTTCGCAGCTGGGACGATTCTATACAGGGTATGGTCCTAAATTCCTGGGAACAACCGATAGGATGTGTTCCCCATGTCCGTGGGAATCAAACGTGTCAGTGACAAAATTCGCTTAGACCCCCATTTCGGAAATACACCCCCTCATAGCTCCCAACTTGAGCACTTTTTGGGTGCCTGTGGGGGTTGATTTATTTGTTGAAGAGCTATCATTTTTTACAAACGTGCTCGCCACAACAAACTGAAGAGAAAACATTCAGAGATAAAATGCGCTATAACCCCCCATTTCGGAGATATGACTACCTAAAAAATCTTAAGGAGAGCCCCTTTTTGGGTGCCTGTGTTGGGGGTTGATTGATGCGTCGCTCAATGCTGATTTTGGATAGCATGTTACCCAAGATAAAGTGAATAAAAAACTTTCAGTGAAGAAATTCCTGCCGAACCCCCATTTTCGAGATATGGCTCTCCAAAATTCCCCAATTTAGTTTCCAAATTGCGAATTTTTGCAACATTTTGGGGGCCATATCTCCGATACCAGGGGTCATAGGCGATTTTGTCACTGAATCTTTTCTCTTTAGTTCATCTTGGGGAGTACGCTCTCCAATAATAGCACTGAGCGACGCAATAATCAACCCCCAACACTGGCACCCAAAAGGGGCTCCCCTCGGGATTTTTGGGTGGCCATAACTCCGAAATGGGGGATGGGAGCGCATTTTTTCACAGAATGTTTTCTTTTCAGTTTGAATTGTGGAGCACGCCTACAAAGAATGAGGGTTTTTCCACAAATAAATCAACCCCTACTGGCATCCAAAAAGTGCACAAATTGGGAGCTTAGAGCGGGCATATCTCCGAAATGGGGGGTCGTAGCGAATTTTGTCACTGAATAAGTTTGATTCTTATGGGCATGAGGAACACGTCCTATCGGTTGTTCCCAAGAATTTAGGACCACCCTGTATATGCGGAAGTTTTTATTGATTAGACCATTGTATTCAGCAGCCTGCATCCGACGAAACACTCACGTTAGAATCGTCAGGGTGATTTGATGAAACGCCAATGCAGGACGTGGAGCACTGCGTACATCTGTTGCTGTTGATGAATTTGGTTTTACCACTCGTTGTTTTAATAGAGGTATAAAGAGCTCAGTGTTGAATTGTCAGTCACTTTTATTCCGTGACAAACGTGTAGACCTTTTTACCTGCTTTCAGTCCATAATATTGATGTTGTCCTAACGGAAACATGGTTGAGGCCAGATATAAAATTGATTCCGAGATCTTTCCGGCAATTACCAAATCCTTAGGCCCGATAGGCCCGGATCACGCCACGGCGGTTATGTGATGATAGCCGTCCACGAGAGCATTCCCTATTTTGGTGTTGAGTCCTTTTTGAATGACGATAGTCTCCTTGAGATCATCTCGTGCACAATTAAGTAGCATAAAAATATGAGTATTCTTTTGACGGGTGTCTATCTGCCCAAGGTTTGACTTCAAATTATCCAATTTTCAGTGATCTTTATGACTCTGTTGCTGCTCAAGCATCCGAACGTCAGCAATTTCCTGAGGACCCTCATCCAACGCCACTTCCAATGCTAGTCAATTTGAAGAACCCCTATTACCTAAAGTTCACGCTACAGGTATTGGGAACCTCATTGGGAAAATTAATCCAAATAAAGTTATGGGCCATGACGGCCATCCAGGTCGCATACAGTTCGGAATACCTGCCGACCGCCGCCTTCGCCGAGTCATTTTTACGACCCGCCGCCTCGGCAACTTTTCCCGCCGCCTCCTAAATGTGAGAAAATGAGGCGGCGGAGACTGCTGAGGCGGCGGAGGCGGCGGAGGCGGTGGAGGCGGCAGAGGCGGCGGAGGACCGATTTCTTGATTTTTCTATTCATTTGTGTTTGGGTCAGGGAAGGTTAGATTAGGTTAGGTTATGTTATGTTAGGTTAGGTTAGGTTAGGTAAGGTTAGGTTAGGTAAGGTTAGGTTATGTTATGATAGGTTAGGTTAGGTTAGGTTAGGTTAGGTTAGGTTAGGTTAGTTTTGGTTCGGTTAGGTTCGGTTAGGTTAGGTCAGGTGATGTCAGTTTTACTTGGATTTCGTGAAGAGTTTGCGACATCAGCGCCATTCGATCTTCAAGTTTTCGAACAAATTATATCCCGACCCCAGACGGCAGTTGTTTTTCGACGTGTACCGCGGGCTTGGCACAGCAATCACCTTCTGCGCTTTTATTTTTCTGCGCTGTCGATACGGTCGAACTTCAAAATGACCATCAATCCACCGCCCCACCGCGAGCACTGGCAAAACAGTTTGGCAGTGTTCTCAATCCAGCAAGGTTCGGCGATAGAAACAACTCCCGTCTGCAATGAAAAGGCGTAGGCCAAGGCGGACAGGTGCCCTTCGCGAACGCAACAGGTGGGCTGGATGCGCGATCAACTGGGCATCCACCCAAACCATCCCCAATCTAGCAACCCAAGAAGTTGAGGAAAAGAACTGCACGAAGTTCAAGTGTTTGGTTTGGTACCTGATGTTGAACAACAAAACGTCTTCGGAATTGGTTCGTTTGGTTGCCGATTGGCGTTTTGGGTAGTTTTGGTTGTCCACCGCCTCCGCCGCCTCTGCCGCCTCCGCGCCTCCGCCGCCTCCGCCGCTTCCGCCGCCGCCTCCGCCGCCTCCGCCGCCTCCGCCGCCTCCGCCGCTTCCGCCGCCTCCGCCGCCTACTCCGCCGCCTCCGCCGCCTCATTTGCTCGTATTTAGGAGGCGGCGGGAAAATTGCCGAGGCGGCGGGTCGAAAGTTGCCGAGGCAGCGGAGGTGGCGTGTGCGGCGGAGGCGGCGGTCGGCAGGTATTCCGAACTGTAACCCTTTGTACGGCCAGGAGCACAATACTTACTGTTGTTTTTTCACAGATATTTGCGCTTGGTAAGCTTCCTTCGGATTGGAAAAAAGCAATTGTCATCCCGATCAAGAAAAAAGACGTCCCTCACAATAAACCCGATAGCTCATCCAATGCCTTACTTGCACTTGTTAGAAAATGTTTGGACAGATACATTCTACTGCTATTCGCAAATTGCTCTGTGAAAACGCCATCCTCCTCCAGAATCACTTTGGTTTCCGCAAAAAATGTCATGCGAAACGCAGGTCCTTCTTCTCGTCGATGAAAGTGGCAGAAGTATTGACAGTGGGGTCCCAACGCACGCCATCTTCATCGATTTAAAGAAGGCCTTCCATTCAGTCCCCTATGACAAGTTGCTGAAAAAATGAGGAGTTTAGTATTTCCTGTCTTTATTCCGAGACTACTGGTCAGTTTTCTGAAAAACCGGACACAAGTATATATACGTAGTTTCCGTTAAGAATAAATTTTCCAATGGTGTGTTTGAACGCATTCTCGCTCAATGGATGTGGGTTTGACGGCGGCTTTTGTGTTTGCATTTACGCGCGATGGTTGCAATTGCGTTGGATTTGTTTGCTCTTGTTTCTCGTTGCGTTTGCTTGTCTTGCTGCTCTCACACGAATGATAACAATGTGAGATGATCCGTTTATCTCTAAGGTTGACGGTCATTAATTTTCCTCATTTCCCGCAGATTTCAAAGTTGTTTCTCGTTTAGCTGTAGGCCTATGCAGCTCATTCCACTTGAAGATTTTTGCTGAGAATGCTGACAAGTATGCTCAGAGGGTAATCAGTATTCCTGCAACAATGAAAAGCAGATGGAGAACAGGGGATCGGCATAGAAGTTAAAGTTTCGGTGGATGTTTGAATGGAAAAGTGAGAAGCATTTTCTCAGTTTATATCTTCAAATGGAATGAGGTGTAAAAGGAAAATGTGACAAAAAGACACTTTAATTTCGACTAAGTCAAGTTCAATTTTTATTTTAACGTCAAATTCTTTTTTGCTTTGCATGATTTTGCCATACAACGGTCGGCCGGTCTATTGCTTCTTTGTTTTAATTTGTTCTCGATATCTGCGTGCAAATGCGCACAAACAGCCGAGCATGTTCCGCGTATTCGAATCTACCGTTCGTGCCTCTTTGCGTGGATGACCCTTTTGTACCCGCACGACTGCAGAAACAACATCTCTTACGCAGTATTGAAAGTTGGTAGTTTGCAAAGTGCTGACCGAGTTCCAAATCCCGGTTTCGAGATGCGGCAATATTTTTTCAAGTAATAGCATACCCTGGCAGAAGCTAAATATCTGCCTCAAAAATCCGTCATACACACTTAAAAATGTTGAGTAAAATGTGACCCAAGTTGGGTCAAATTTGACCCAACTGTTGAGGCAAATATGAAGCATCCCTTTTGGGGTCAATTTGACTCAAGGTTGTTGGGTCATCATTTTGACCCAACAAAATGGGTCAAAAGAAAAACCCAACCGTTGGGTGAATTTATACCTTTTCCATAGTTCAAGATGACTAAAAAATTGGGTCATTTTTATCATTCATTGTTGGGTTAAACTGATGCTACTTGGAGGTTATATTGACCCATTAAGCTGTTTAAAATCTGAACCAATATTGGGTCATTGCAATTATATTTCAGAGTCAATTCAAAGCATTGATTTGCGAGGCTGTTGATCCACTGATGGGTCATATAACATAATCTACTTATGGTAATTTTCATTCGCATGAATTGTTAGAATTTAGGAGCAAATGTTGAGCAAATTTCAGCGCGTTTCTTTCACACGGTTGTTCATGCAAGAGCGGCAGCAAGTGGTTTTGAATACTATCTTCTGCCAATTAATAGAGAAAACGACCAGTTATTTATTGACCAAATTGGTTCTGTTACAAATTGGATCTCAGATGTTTCATGCGGTTTAGACGCTGAAGAAATGTCTCGGAATTTTTGTTTGAATTTCAGAAGAAATTTAAGAACTCGTTATCAATCCTTAAACTTCATGCAATAAAAATATCAAAATGGATCTTTTTGAAATTTAAGAAATTCCATTCCTTAAATTTCATGAGAATGAAAACCTTCACATTTTGTTTTTTGAATTTCAGATGAAATTTAAGACTGGATGACCAGTCTTAAAATTTCAAGCAGAAAATCATCTAAATTTTTTTTATCTTTCGTGCGATAGAATTTAAGGACTGGAGAGCCCTTAAATTTCACCCCGTCCAAACTGCATGAAATATCTCAGAGCCAATTTGCAAATGGAATCAATTTGGTCAATAATAACGATAGTTTTTGTCTATATTTTGCAGAAGTGTAAAAACCCAGAAATTGCCGTTCTGGTCTGAACAACTGATTACAAAAAATGCTAAAAGTCGCAAACGGGTTTTGAAAACCAACAAAAACAAACCATGTGTGGGTTACAAATTTTCAACTTCACGGGCTGATGAAAAGAACCAAGCTTGTCAAGTTCAAACGACTGCCTGCCGATCGAGAAAAAGATCTCCAGGAAAATCCCACAGTGCGACACACAGACACACAGAGTTGAAGTGGTCTCTGTTAATGGGAAATGCACCCGCACGTGCTTGAACGGAGTCGAATCTTGTCAGCAAAGCATGTGAACACAGGCGGGGGAGGGTATTATCACAGTATAGAGATAACACAGTACGCTCAGTTGCCTCAAAAAGGCGTGCACTGGGCGGAGCTTATTT
>JASGXE010014827.1:0-12861 GCA_030068105.1 Sinentomon sp. SZTP_YWyxl
ACTTCTAGTCTGCAGCCAACACACTGCAAAGGAATTCAGAGGAATGCACAAGAAAACAGGTTCCCAGGAACTGGCCCGATTCCCCCACCACAATGCAAGAAGAAGAATGCTTCCCTCCTGTTTCGTACAAATGTCATAACACTAAGAAAGCCTGCACATTTACAAAAGCAATGAGATCATATCGAGATCGAAAAAAATTGAAACCGCGTAGGATAAATCAAGAGAATCACAAACCTTGATTTTGATGACATTGTCTTTTCAAAATACCGATCAAGTTTTGGCACCAAATTTTGTGACGTGTCAGAATAATTCAACGCCCACATATCCTTCTCTTCAAGCACATGCCTGAATCCGTAGAAAGCCATTTTATCAAACCAGGCAAAGAGAAGCCTGGATGGAAATGACGAAGAACTCTCCGGACACGGATTCTGCATTGGGAGGAGAATAATGATTTTAGGCCAAAAAAACCGAGGTGTTTTAAAAAACAGGCCTACACAAGCTTTCTCATGCCCACACTTCAAGCCTAACTTTTTAAGGGAGGCCCACCATTTATCGAAAAACAGCATCACATTTGTAGCAGAGAAAGCTGTTTCTGGACCAAAAAATGCTTGAAAATGACAGACAAAGGTCAAATTTTAAAATTTTGTAAAAAAAAAGTACATGACTCGAAATGAAAAAAATCAACACGTTACGTCATGAAAAAATCTTTGCAATGCCTTTCTGTTGCATGGTATTGGGAGGGAAAAAAGAGAATTCTGGCTGTTAGCCAATTCAGCACATTTTTTACAAAAGCTTACCAATGTTTACCTTTCAAGGCATCAAAATAATGAAAATCCCAAAGTTTTTGGACATGCAATCAAACGATAAAAAAACTCTTTCCTTTGTGCGAAATGCAAGAGAATTGATTGTTGTCAGTGCTTAAATTGAGGGGGAGCGCAGGAGGGCGACGCTCCCTAGTGGATTTCCTGTGGGGAGCGTCGCCCCCAAGACACATCAGTCTTCGTTCCCCCAAACTGTCCAATTTGACTTCTTAACAATGCCAATTTTGAGGAATCAGGGTCTTTTCAGATGGTAAAAATGGTTTTGTGTAAGTGATCCAATCTTGAGTTCACAGCAGTGGAGGCCATACATCCCCACACAGCGTATGGTCAAAGAAAAACTTCAGCAGGCACAGTATGGCCTTAAAAGAAAATAGCCCAATGCTTTTCACATTGGATGTATGGGTAGCGTATAGGCGAAGTTTTACCATTCCACCACTGGTTCACAGCTTTTTGAAGAGATCCATACTATCACAAAACGTTTTTGTTTATTTTGATTTGCAAAGCTGGGACCAAAAATGTATAGCAATCACACATGTGTCCGCAATCTCGCCGAATTTCAATTTTGGCAAGAAAGGGTCTCCAAAATGGAAAAAAGTCAGCCATTCTGAGCAACCTGTCTCTTTCCAAAATGGTGCCCAAAATTGCCAAAATCAGGACCAAAATGCATGCTGAAATTGCTAAAGTCCTCAGACCCCCTGTCAGGGGCTATGCCCCTGGAGCGCTGCCCCAGACGCCGTACCTCGGGGGACTCTGTCCCCCAGACCCCCTGCCAGGGGCTCCGCGCCTTGTGCAACCCCACTGGGGCCGCACCCCAGACCCCCGTGCACCCCCTAGTCCATTTTACAATTTAACCAGATTGTTGTGTCTTGCACTGCAGTTACAGTTAAACAACAATGAAACAAAACTCAAAAGAAAAAGAGATCAATTTTGCCAGTCTCTGGCAGCATCATCAGTCAACTGACTGATGATTTGATGACTGATCAGTTGACTGATGATGCCGCCAGAGACTGGCAAAATTGATCTCTTTTTCTTGTGAATTTTGTTTCATTGTTGTTTAACTGTGACAATGCAAGGCACATCAATCAATTCTCTGGAACAATGCATTCTGAAAGCTTCAAACTAATCAATGTATTCAGAATGCTACTGAACGTGAGCAGACACAGATGCGAGCGATACGAAATTTCAAACTTTGAGTTCATTTTTCACCGTTTTGGATTTCGCATGACCTTGAAATGTTTCGCTTTCTGTAAGTCAAGAGAATTTGAATAATAGAAATGTAAAATTTGCTACCTAGAACAAAAAGAATGTAGGTACTCTTTCACAAGTGAGAGTCCAAATTTCCTATTTCCTTTGCCTTACCGTTGTTTGGTACCAAATCCCGAAACGACCTGCCTCTTATTTACTGCTATCATTTGTGTCCATCTTTTTGGAGCCAAAATTTTTACAATCCGACTCTGTCGCTTCTAATTTCGTCCAATTCTTACCCTGTTTAGATTGTTGAAGTGAAAAAATTGCACGCAATACTGTGGGCACTGTTTCAAAGTTTTGCCAAACATTTTCCTCTTAATGTTTGCCATAAAATGAGAACCTGATGACCTACGAGGACAGAAATTTTGAATGAACACTGTGATGGTGATCCCCTATAATAATATGAACACCACAAATCGCCGAGGACAAATTAAAGGGAGCTACGTAGGCCATCCCAAAAGTTTTAAGTATTACAGCATACCATGAGAATGCGTTAACCTATGTGCATGATTTTTGGATGCTATATAGTACTATCCCTTGGGATACATACTGCCAATTTATATGAAGTTTGGATTACTTTTTTAGGCAGAGTGCTCTATTTTGTGCAGTTATGTCGACAGCCGTGGCCAGAAGTTGTTGAAATTTCGTCAAAAAAGTGATTTGGGCAGTGATCAAATTTTTCAAACTGCCGAACCATTCTCTGGCCGAAATTCACCGAACTTTGCAGGAGACTTTAGGCCAATGTTCACCATTATATGGCACAGTTGGAAGGTGGAAAGGAGAATTTGAGGGTGGTAGGGAGGGCCTTGAAAAATTAGGGACTTGAAACCATGCAAAGCAGTCAGAAAGCAGAAGGTCATGCACATCACTTTCTTCGACTGGCAGTGAATTTTGGTGGATCACCCTGTTCCATTGGGCACCACTGTGAATGACAAATCCTGCAAGATGGTCCTGCAGGAGAAACTCCGACCTGATTTCAGGAAGAAGAGACCAGGGCTCCTCGAAGAGGGAATCATCCGTCTGCACGAGAATGCACCGGTTCGCAAGACTAAAGCGATCTTTCAGCTTCTGGACCTGTGGGAGTGGAACACCTTGTTGAATTCTTCCAATTCTCATAATTTGTCATCGCTGGACTTCTTCCTGTTCGCCAAGATGAAAGAGCCTGTGAGGGGCTGCCGATTCAAGTCAGAATATGGAGTCAATGATGCTGTGACAGCATCCCAAAAGGCCCTGGCCAAAGCTCCTGACAGTGATGTTGTCATGCCGCTACCCCACCGCTGGCAGGCATGTCTCGACCACAGTAGCAACTACTTTGAGAAGTGAATGGGTGGGCCTTTCATGGCCAAGCGAGTTCATTTGCATTTCTGGAAAATGAGGAGCAATACTTAAGACTTTTGGGATGGCCCTCGTAAGTGAAAGAAACTTTAATTTCTATTCCTGCGATTTTCCATTTAAAAAACATTGTTGTGCAACGATGTTTTTCATTTTTCTGTTTTCACTTAGCTCCCTTTTATTTGTCCAAGGCGAAATTAGCTCAATCTGTTAAGAAAATAAAGTCGATTATGGAATTTTGACCCCCCCCCCCTAATGGAATTAAACCCGTCAATTGAGAGGACACAAAACTCAAGAACTATACAGGTAGGTAGCTGCTGTGGAAATGGAACTCACGTGAGGAGTATAGGCAACAGCATTGTAGCGAGGTGGAGCATCAGTGAAGCATGACAAGAGGAATGATCCCAAAACAAGTGGATAATACACACATACAACACAATACAGGAGTAGGCTATCGGTGTGATACTAAAAAAAAAAGAAATGGAAGAAAAGGAAAGAAGGGAAAAATTAATATATCAGAAATTCCTTACAAGATTTTAGCAGACTATTAGCAGGGAGACAAGAAGAGCAAGAGTGGGTTCCCAAGCCTTTGTTGAACTTGGTCGTACAGTACTTTTCATTCAGTTTCCATTTATGAATTTCAGATAACTGATCTAATAGAGAATATGTCGTTCTCGGTTGGATATCATTGGCTGTGTCTGGGGTGGTAACTTATCATCAGCTCCGGCTTTTACAGCAAAACAATGATAATTTCCCTTAGAGGCTTATGTTTTCAGTTATGGATTACGCCTCTCATTACATCTTTACGGTACGTCAATGGGATTTTCTTTGACTTCAGCGAATGTTATTTATGCATTTTGTGCCAAAAAACGAAGTGTAGGTGCAAAGTTATATGATCGATGCCAGCCACTTCACTAAAAATGATTTTGAAAAAAGAATGGGTTATTTTTATTTTTCCCTGCTAATCACATTGACTTGAGTCCAACTTGGAACAAAAATGTTTTCTCGATGCATTTCTATCACCTGCATTTAAGCAAAATTGCATCCTTCAAAAACCCTGAATTTCAAGATAACTTCGGATATCAAAATCCATAATATCGGGCTACGGGAGACAGTAAGATGGTCACCTCTTGCTAACGAGAGCAGCCGGGAAGGAACTTGGTGTTGCTAGCTAACTCGATACTGTCAAAACTGGCACAGTGGTCCGCCCCTCCTTCACAGTGGATTTCTTTGCTATTTATTTTCTTATGGATGATTGTTCATTCCAAATGGAGAATTGCCTAATTGGTAGCCTCAAATTAACAGCTGAACAAAAGCAGAAATCTTACTTTTTATCGGTATGCCCTGTTTAAAATAATTATGCTCCATATACAAGTACATCGATCTTTTTGTTTCAATGCACTTTCACAGTAGGTAGGTACCTACATATCTGGCATCCAGATGAATTCCAGCAGGTACATGGAATTCAATAAACTGGAATTCAATAATCACGGCTTTTTGTTGCTTTGTTGCTGCTGCTGCATCCTCTCTCCCGACACTCTGCCGAGTCTTGTGCTGTACCCACTGCGTGCAATGAAACAGCTTAGTCGTCATGCATGACAGACGGAGATTCCCAAACACAATGACGAAGTAGGTAATGTCTACAGCCAGATTACATACTTGTATTGAAGGCAATGGAGGCCAATTAGATCTAGCAGACAAAAACTAAACCTACCATGGAAAGGTATGAATGGGAACAAAGGCTTTGCACCTCCAAGAATCCCACGCTCAGAACTGTGCCAAAGGCTAGTGCAGTTTCTGCAGCAGACAGACAGCAATCCTAGACTCATTAACCAATGTTTAGCCATTTTTAGTCGGCAATAAATAGTTGTGCAATGTAAGAAAACACCATAGCATATCATGACCACAACACCTGGGCCTCATTGTGCCCGAACGAGAATAACTTGATTTTCAGAACCAATATCATCATCGTGGAGTCATATGGACTGATAGCCATTCGGCTTGTGGTCCGACCATTTACCTTGTTGCGCACACCTTGGGCTCGCAAGGAGAACTATGCCCCATAATCGTAGCCCATTTCTGCTCTGCGTTCAACTGAAACGACTCGGACGAGTTTTACGGCGAAAATATACACGCGACCCGCAGGATTTCCCGGAGAGAATACACTGCTCTGCAGAGCAAAGCAGACGTGTGACTATGTGAGATGTAAAGAGCTTCTCTGTTGTGTAACACTGCCAAGTGTCCACTATACTCTGGATTCATTGGAGCATAGGTGATTCTTTAACAAGGTGCACAGTGTGATGCTGCACACGGGACCTCCTGCTTAACGTCTCATCAGAAGGAGACGAGGGACTTGGCCACTAAGCCCCGTTCCAGCAGCACAAACTGGGGTACAAGGGTGGTCTCCCATCCAAGCATCATCCAGGCCCAACGTTGCTTAACTTCGGTGTTCTGATGGGAACCGGTGCAAGCCACGAGGTATGCGCTGCTGGCTAAATATCTATGAAGGAGTTTTATCCGGGTCAAGTTGAGAAAACGTTCTTTTGCGGGGGAAGTTTTAGGGGCCGCACATGTCTATTCAGTTCTGTTTATTGGCATGTCCACAGGCCTAGTAAAGCAGGAAAGAATAGTTGGACCTGGATGATATAAAATGGTGGGAAGGTACCTACATGATGAGAACTCTCTTCACTTACTTCATCTTGTAAATCTTTGATAATGGATCGAAACAAAATAATACCAACTAGGACCTGCACAGCCCAGAACAGGAACTGAACACCTGACGTTCGTCGGCCACGTGAACGGCCAAATAGGACAAAAAGAAGGCACATAAACTGAAATAATAAAAGAACAGAATTCCACACATTGCATGAACAAATTCAAAAGATTGGACTACGTCATGTTCAATAAGCTCCTCCGATTTCAATAGGGACAGGACTATTAAATGAATTTTTGCCAGCAACAATAAAGGATGGAGAGAGTAGGCATAACTGAACATGCATTTTTATTCACTGGAAGAGAAAGCCATATGGTCAAGCCTATTGCCAGTGTTCAAAGGTGACACTTTCTGACTCGCACTTAGCCCAATGACACCTTTTGCTGGCTGACCCTAAAAAAAATTGCGGACAGTGCCAAATCCAGCATGTACACATCACAATCACCAGGATTCTCGGAGATTTTGGAAAAATCATTTACAAGGATTTTTTTCCAGGTTTTCAAAGCTTTCTCAAATGACAGAGAGCTGCGCACATGTGGTGGAAGGCCACAAAAGTGGGGTCTGTGGTGGTTCCAGTAGCAGTGTCCCAAGGGTCTCAGCTTCTGGCAGGAGAAGGTTCAAGGTTCGACTGGGAACACAGAATCACAGGATTATAACTGCATTGCCAGAATGCAAAAATAAAAAAAAAGAATCTAGTCTACTTGGACGCCTGAGTACCCCGACATTTTCTGCTCCCTATGTAATATCCTCATCTTCTGTCGTGACATGCCGCAATCACCGGGTGGGTCCGGAGTCCTCTTTTCTCGGGGATGGTTGTTCCTGTGGCTGTGACATCAACTTTTATTAATTCTGGCCTGAATCCCTACTGAAACATTAGAAGAATGCAACATGCAATGCAAACACATAAACCTGCATGTTTAGGTACATTGACAGACAGATAGTCCAATATAACACTTGTTCCAACAAACAAAACTTACAAAAGATATCGCCCTAACAATTGGTGAAATGATTTCAATAGCAGAGATCTCATAATCTAAAGCATCTTGCCCAATGTAATATCCAACTTCAATGAAGCAGAGGATGATAAGAATGAAGAGGAACACCTGAAAAAGGTGGAAATTGGAAAAGAAGGATTGTTTGCTTTGAAACACCAATTTACTCATGAAGGGCAAGGACTAAAAAAAATGGTTTTAATTTGTCATTTTTCACTTCAGGTCCAAATGCAATGTGTCAAAAATTGTGCTCCCTTCGCTGGACATAAATACCTAAACCTCTAACTGTGCCACTATCTTCCAGAAATTCCTTGTGGGTGGCGCAATATAACCTCAAAAAACCCTTAAAATGACCCACCTGGTGGGTCAGCTGAGGCCTGCAAGTTTCAGCACCCAAGTTCACTGAACTTGAGCATCACCCTCATTTCCCAGATCGACATGTGGGCAACAAATTGCAAATCATGCCTGTTCTGGAACATGATACAGTCGGTACAGATACCTACCATTTTTCTCGAGTGGGCTCCCCAAAGCAAACTCAAAAGAAACCACACCATGGTTAAATGTGCTCTAGCCACCCAATATCCCAACATGGCATAGGAAAACTCCAAATTGTGTCTCTTTTTGTACCTTTAGGATTTAAAAAAATGGCTAATACAGCGGGCCCTTCTTCAGATGGAAACATCGGATTGCAGTGCATTTCTTTGAAAATTGCCTCTGAGCTCCTTTAATCTGAAACGGGGATTCCAGAATCCACAAGCAAGCATTTGCTCACGTATGTGCATTATTTGGAAGCGGCAATGTCAATTTCTTATTGGTTAAAGCCCAAATCTAGAACGGCCAAATGAATGAATTCAAGGTGCTTTCCGAAAGCAGCTTCCAATCGTTGGTACCTAAGGCTTCCAAAGCAATATGTTCAATCACCAGCAAAAATTGAATTGGGTGGATAGGTCGTACCTACAGTGGGAATCCAATCGTTGCAGGCAATCAACACAAGAAACTCTACAAAAGGTCACATTTTGCAGTTCTATGGAGTTGTACAGCTATGACAGAATTCGTAGGTTACAACTCTGCAATGATCCCTAAAGATTGAGTCAAATATCTGTCAATACCATACTCACACATTTGGTCAAATTAAGCAGAGTCCATGGAACATGTCGACTCTTGCTGGTTTTCAGGAAATATATCTCAAAAGGTGAGAACAACCAAAACAGAAGGCACGGCAGCAATACGAGGATGGTTTTTTGAAAACATGGCGTCAATTCGGGATCATCGGTGTACCAAGATAGATCCCAGTCCTGAAATAATATAACAAACAGAATTGTAGTAATATAACAAACAGAATTGTAGATGTCTGACAAGATCAAAAAATAAATGAAGCACATGGCTTGAGATCAAGATCAATTTGAATTCAAGTGAAATGCAAGTGATACCTACTATCGAGCATCTTGGTCACCGATATGGGAAAATGCATAAAACTCCTCGTATGACATGCACATATCCTACCAATTACCTACACGTCACTTTTTACCCAAATGGGAACAAAGTTAAAAATGTGCAAGATCGAGCATCTTGGTCACCGGGATGGCCTAGGTAAATGCATAAAACTCCTCGCAAAATTACATGTCACTTTCACCGAAAATTGGTGCTTTTTGGCAGATGAGGGTACATTCATATTGCTTGGGAAGTGATAAACACAGCTGTATCCATTCTCCACATCATGATGATGGCTTAGGCCAACACAATGGGCCGATTTTTTAAACGAAGCCCATCTTTTAGGCCGCGGATTATTTTCTTTTTAAATGCAATTTTGTACACAAAAAGAAAAGAATCCGCGGCCTAAAAGATGGGCTTCGTTTAAAAAATCGGCCCAATGACCCAGTGTGAAAGAGACTATCCAGGTGGCCTCAAGTATCCAACCTGTTCACTTTACGATATGCCAACTTTCGAAGGTCTGTGAGACTTGCATGATACACTATTTGTCCTTTGAGACCTCAAGATTTTAATCCTAAAAATTCTCAAAATAACGTGCATGATTCTGCACGCTATTTTGCGCACCTTTCCTTCTTTTTCTTCAATGACTGCGCTTGCTAAAGTTTTTTTAATGAAATCATCCACTTCTGGGTTCACATTTTTGCAAGCCTGCATGGGCAAAATTCAAAGAATAACTTGTTAAGCGTCCCTGCATCTTCCATTCAGAAGTGCAATGAGCCCAGATTCTAAGATGAGTGGACTGGTGCAGTACGAGATATTTATCCCGTGACTCGTATCTGGTTTCTTTGTACCCACCCCTTACATCGGGTTTCTTTGTAAAATTAAGGATTGGTTACTCTGTCGGAGTCAGAAGGATTCTGAAACTGCATGCCTTGTAAAATGAAAACAGAATCAAGGTAAACTGGCATGTGTCAGATACCTCATTAGGAGTGACTGGAATCCAGCACGAAAAATAAGATTTCAAAGCCTGTTGTAACATAAAGAGGTCGTACATCATAATTATCGATCTCATATTTTTTTCCGTTCATAGACACCATTTCAATATCAGCATGATTCTCTAATCGAGTACGTAGGTACCCCTCAACAATCCAAAATTTCCAATTGCATGACAAAAGAAGAAAAAAAACGGTGATGGATGGCCGACTGATGAGCAATTTGAGGAAGCTTTGTCAGAACCGGAGAGCTTTTATGTGGGACCTTGAAGAGTTTCACTGTGTTAAGATTGCATTGCAAAGGATGTGCCTGGATTTTGGAAAGCACTTCTAGGTCACAAAGCAACTCGAGCAACAGTTCTACCTCGCTGACATAATGATCACAAAATATGTAAAATTATTCTGGTAGGTAATGGACGGACAATCAGTAGTAGGTACCTATCAGTAATTATCACACATATCATTACATGGAATGCTCATCAAAATGTCGGTACCTTCACCTTTTGACAAAATTCCAAGCCATGGGTGAAAAAAATCAAGTCACCAGCAGGTGAAATTGTACACAGTTAATATTTTGTCCACAGTTTACAAAGTAGGTAACCAGTAAACAGTAGGTAGGTACCCAGATATCACTAATGAAATGAAATCCAGCTAACATTTCTGGAGAAGGAACCTGCTTAATATGGACTAGGAAACTGCTTTCAAAATGTAGAAGTTTAAAATGGTTGGCTTGGAACAAGATAAAATGAGTTATTGAATTCTCAGTGCTGCAAGACAGTTTGGTGGGAAGGCAGGTACATGCCATTGTACCTAACTTTTAGGTACCTAATCCCAAGCTGCTGCTTTTCCTTCACGTCTTGATTGGCTGCTGCAAAATGATGTGACGGACAAGGGCCGGTGCCCATCCCAAAGGCCAAAACCCCACCCATACTAAAATCCTTGCATAAAAACTGCAGGTGGGATGCCCACCTTGCCCAATGATACCTATGTAGGTACATATTGGAATGATGGTGTTTGTTGTTTCGATTTCTCACTTCCTCAAAATCAAGAAATCGGAACATTGGCCCTCATCCAATAGGTAATTGTTAAGCTCTTATGATATGATGCAAGCAAAGTAACTTCCAAACAGCTTACCCAAAATCTGGATCCGCAAAATCGTTCAATGCCATGACCAGACATAATGGTCCAAAATCAAAAGGTGTTCTGAAATAAATTCCCGGTGGCATCAACACCACTTTCCAATCAAATGAATCTCCTGTTGTGTGGCAACCCAAATGCATCTAGAACAAATCACTACAAGGTAAATGAATCTGCGTTCAAATACCAAAGAGGCATATAGGCTATATGTACATTGAGTAAAAATCAACTTTACCAAAACTAGAATTAACGCAGAACAGGGTAACTTCGGGGGCTGAAAATCAGGCTCTACGTCATCTACCTAGTTGATGGTGCATTGGAGAAACATTATTTTGTGTTTGCTTGTCATTCGTGTCTGTTGTTTTTCTTCTTTTCCTTAATGAAAATAAATCAGATATCACTTCGGGGCCAATGATGACAGCATTTTTGCTGATAGTAGTACATGGAAGCTACGCTCTGAGGCCAATAAAAAAAAGGGTGCGGGTTTCTTTTTCTACCCAAGCTAAATTTTTAGAGCGTTTAAACGTTTTGCGTGCGGCGAAGATGAACTTTTTTTCTGCCTGCCTGGACCCTGAAGTTTCAGACCAGCAAGGTTATAGGTTCCTAGGATTCCCGCTTTAATTTACATTAAGTTGGAAAGGTTTCGATGTTAGGCAGGCCTACCACTTTGGCCACTTCATTTTAAAGCATGGCGTTCATTTGGGGGAACATCAGCACTTTTCCAAATTTTTTTGCCGCCAACAACCTCCCATGATTACCGCCCACCCCATCAGCAGAGCAGCAGACTTCAAAGACTTCAACCACTTCCACTTCAGCAGATCCCTTGCACAATGCACACTCCCAGGCATCCATCTCAGTTCTCACCTCCCAGTCCCAAGTGTTCTGCTACAATCTCTCATACAGCCTCCACATCCAGCACATCAGTCCAGCCAACCCAATCCTTGTACCATCTAACTGCATCATCCATCACATATCAGCAAAACATGGACTAGATCCTCTGTTTCAGCCCCAACAGGCATTTCCATAGGGGGTAGGTGGGTTGCCCCGCACCCCCTATGGGGAATGGCATTTGTCATGAGGTTGGTTGACTTTTGATTCTGTTCTTGTTTCTGTTTTTATCTTTTTGAAATGTGGTTGGTTGTCACATTGAGAGAAAATTAAAATAAGCAGAAAAAAAATTCCCGTAGGGGGGGTTGCCCCCTTGGCCGAGGGCCAGCCACCCCCCCTGACCAACGGCCAGGGCCCACCCCTGGTCGGAGCCCGCGGACACTTGCCAGGTTCCCTTTGGCCAAAGGCTACCTAGAGGGGACCTTCCAAGAAAAACCACCTCCATGATCAATTTCAGGAGCATTCCCTCAGGGGTTGTTGCATTCCATTGTTAGGTACCTACCTACCTAGGTGCTGGCTCCTAGGCTAGGCAGGATTGTGTCACCCATTTTTTACAGTTCACTATTATTTTTCGTCTCCAACCTTCTTAGGTGGGATGGGCTGGGCCTGTCAAATGATCCGTTGACCCTTTGGATGAATCCAGAGCTCCTCTCTTGACAAATGAAATGAGTTTCTTTGAGCCTGAGGGCCATCGTTAGATCATCTGGTAAAGCTGCCTGCACTGAGTACACTGGGTGCATTACCTTCCTGACAATAATAATTACCCACATTTGTCTCACTGAGGGATGTATTCGAAATCATCCATCAATCTTCGAACCAAGGGAATGAGATACAATTTTGGTCGAGTCCAGTTGGACTTATGGGTACTGGATGGACCAGTTTTCGCCAGAGTACCACTTCAGTTTCGAACAGTTTCTTTGAACTGATTGCAGGCCCAGCTGTGGCATTGTTGGACACTTGCAGGAGTTGACAACTTGATGTGAGAGGAAGATATATTTGTGCCAAACACCGGGCCTTCTAGTCAGAGACTTTTGAAGTAATCTACTGTGATATTATCAGTGCCATCCTGTTTACTTGTTTTGTCATGTTTTAAGATTGTTTTAATTTAATCCTGATTTTAGTGTGTATTGCCATTGTTCCTCTGGCCAGGGGATGTTTTAATCAGAATATTGTTCAGTTTGTTAATCAGTCAGTTTTGCCCTCCTCACCAGCTCTTGAGTTTGCAGATGTGTTACCTACCTGATCACTTGTTTTTTTCTTTTGTTTTGGTAAAAGGTTTAGTCCACGAATATGAATTCAAATGAATA
>JASGXE010014828.1:0-12632 GCA_030068105.1 Sinentomon sp. SZTP_YWyxl
TATTTTTTTTAACCCAGCGCTTGCCCATACTCCAACCATTCTGTTTTATGTTTTTTTTTGGCACGGTGCCTTCTTTATTTTGATGGAAATTAAAATTTCAACTTCTGGAGGACTCAACCCTTCAGACCTTTCGAGAAGGTCTCTGCCCACTTTGAATGTCATCGGGGATCACCAAAAGACCCAATTTCTAAGGAATCCGCGCCCCAGACAATAGACAGGATGCGTCTAGAATATGTATCTTCTTAGAAAAAGAAAAATGCAACTTCCATCGTAACTAATTGCGATGTCAGGTACTTGATGTGTAAATTCCTTCGGCAAAAGTGTCAGGCGTGGATCACCCATTGTAAAAATATTAGATAGTTATCAAACTACCATTTTCGAAAATCTATGTTTTAAATGAAAGATTATCATAGCATTGAAAAGGAAAATATATGCTATTGATTACTCTAACCTTTTCTTTTGTTTTGCTGTCTTTCGAATTCGGAGGCTGGAACCAGTTGATAAATTTGTTATGATCGGACCGATCGAACGATGAAAAAGGAGAAGAAACCGCAGCGACCGCTTCTTTCGTACTGTACGTTTAAAGGTGTTCAATGCAAAAACGAAATTTGAGCAGCTGCGCACCTTTCTTTGTGTGCGTTTTTCAACTAACGGGTCGAATGCAGAAACGAGAAGCGATCGCACACTCAAGGCCAATGTTGTCATGAACAGTTTTGTCTGCTTGAAAGCAAATGACTGCTGGTTTTCAAATAAGAAGAGATTGGACATTAAAATTATACTGGTCTCGTTTAAGATTTTTTTTTAATTGTGAGGAAATGTCAGGAATGGACATTAATTCCTCATGGCGCAATGCTTTGCAATGGGACGTGTTCGCAACGACGCAGATAAACATCCAGGCCGACTTGCCGCGCGGTACAGTTGAACTTGAGTTGAACGACAACACATGATTCGTTTCGTTCGTCAACTGATGCGAGGTGTGGTCTGGATGACCGTGTAATTCATGATACAAGGTGGGCCAATGTGTGTATGCAGGTGATCAAAGACGCAAGTTTGAAGCTGCTCTCTGGCTTTACACAATGGTTCGCTATTCGATTGAAGAGAGACTTAAATTCTTTTTGATAAACGGTTATACAATCATCGAAGAATAATCTATGTATGCGTCTTGTTTCATGATCTCCACCCTGACGCCTCTAATAGCCGCTTTATCGCTTTTTTTTTCATTAATTTTTAAAAAATGGCTGAGACCTAATTGAGAAATTTAGAAGAACTTTGTAAATAAAGGATGATCCCCCTCAGCGGAAAAGACCTGCCACTAAGAAGTCTAAACCTACATGCCGAGAAGTGCGTTTCTTTGCTGTGGCAAGTTGTCCATCCAACAGGATAGTTATAATTGACAGGAAACAGACCTAAGATTTCTTTCTAACGTACGATATTTTTTCTTCCCTAGTTAGAGCAATAACCGGTCTGTTTTTAAACGAAATCATCAGGGCTGTTTTCCTGATATCCTGATTTGAATTTTACAATCACATCGGGGAAAAATCGCTCAAAAAGAGTCCGAATTTGCCCAATGGACACCTGTTCAATTCACTACAGATCGGTCGGACGTCGGCATACTGAAGTGAAATTTTGTAGACACCTTCACCACAATATCGGGACCAGGTTTGATATCTGGGCATCCACCATGCATCCGTTTCCGGGAAAAGTGGTTAAATGAATCTCGGAAAAGATGCCCCATTATGATCGACGGTAAAAACTTGAAGCGATGCGGTTGCTTCAAAATTCAAAATTAGTTTTTGAGGAAACAGACCTAAGATTTCTTTCTAACGTTCGATATTTTTTCTTCCCTAGTTAGAGCAATAACCGCTCTCTTTTTAAACGAAATCATCAGGGCTGTTTTTCTGAAAAACTGTCTTGAATTTTACCATCACATCGGGGAAAAATCGCTCAAAAAGAGTCTGAATTTGCCCAATGGACACCTGTTCAATTCACTACATCTCGGTCGGACGTCGGCATACTGAAGTGAAATTTCGTAGGCACCTTCACCACAATATCGGGACCAGGTTTGATATCTGGGCATCCACCATGCATCCGTTTCCGGGAAAAGTGGTTAAATGAATCTCGGAAAAGATGCCCCATTATGATCGACGGTAAAAACTTGAAGCGATGCGGTTGCTTCAAAATTCAAAATTAGTTTTTGAGGAAACAGACCTAAGATTTCTTTCTAACGTACGATATTTTTTCTTCCCTAGTTAGAGCAATAACCGGTCTGTTTTTAAACGAAATCATCAGGGCTGTTTTCCTGATATCCTGATTTGAATTTTACAATCACATCGGGGAAAAATCGCTCAAAAAGAGTCCGAATTTGCCCAATGGACACCTGTTCAATTCACTACAGATCGGTCGGACGTCGGCATACTGAAGTGAAATTTTGTAGACACCTTCACCACAATATCGGGACCAGGTTTGATATCTGGGCATCCACCATGCATCCGTTTCCGGGAAAAGTGGTTAAATGAATCTCGGAAAAGATGCCCCATTATGATCGACGGTAAAAACTTGAAGCGATGCGGTTGCTTCAAAATTCAAAATTAGTTTTTGAGGAAACAGACCTAAGATTTCTTTCTAACGTTCGATATTTTTTCTTCCCTAGTTAGAGCAATAACCGCTCTTTTTTAAACGAAATCATCAGGGCTGTTTTTCTGAAAACTGTCTTGAATTTTACAATCACATCGGGGAAAAATCGCTCAAAAAGAGTCTGAATTTGCCCAATGGACACCTGTTCAATTCACTACATCTCGGTCGGACGTCGGCATACTGAAGTGAAATTTTGTAGACACCTTCACCACAATATCGGGTCCAGGTTTGATATCTGGGCATCCACCATGCATCCGTTTCCGGGTAGCGGTTAAATGAATCTCGGAAAAGATGCCCCATTATGATCGACGGTAAAAACTTGAAGCGATGCGGTTGCTTCAAAATTCAAAATTAGTTTTTGAGGAAACAGACCTAAGATTTCTTTCTAACGTACGATATTTTTTCTTCCCTAGTTAGAGCAATAACCGCTCTGTTTTTAAACGAAATCATCAGGGCTGTTTTTCTGAAAAACTGTCTTGAATTTTACCATCACTTCGGGGAAAAATCGCTCAAAAAGAGTCTGAATTTGCCCAATGGACACCTGTTCAATTCACTACATCTCGGTCGGACGTCGGCATACTGAAGTGAAATTTCGTAGGCACCTTCACCACAATATCGGGACCAGGTTTGATATCTGGGCATCCACCATGCATCCGTTGGCACCCTGTACCTCTAGCGCATCGCATATCAACTGGGGCACCGCGTATGGGAGGTCGGAACGACAGCATTTCGCCTCACCGAGTGTTGACATGGGAAAAAAAAATCCGAGAGGAGCTCTCGTTTTGTGGTCTCTTTCGTCTACATAATTCTCCGGACTATCTATTCGCGTCTTCAGAGGGGGTACCCTGTACCTCTAGCGCATCGTCGATGGGGTCAAAATATTCTCCCTTCGTTACGTTAACTTCCCTATTACCGAAAGTTACCCCTCAACACTTGTGGTACGTATACGAGAAGAAAAAAGAGATTTAACCGTAACTAACACAATAGAGCACTGCAGAGATGACTGATTGTTACTCCGAGACTCGGGTGGATGAAATGGTACGAATTCACTTGTCGAGAGAGAGAAGAGCGCTAGAGTTGAGAGGAGATTCTTAACTCAAGAAGATCTCTTTGATAACTGATAATTCTCCACCATCGTGGTCTCGCTTTTATACGATTTTCTCATCGTTGACGCCTATCTGACGTTCCTCGATTTGAGATACGGAAATCCATTACTTCTTCAACCTACCTATCTGCCTACCCTGTCTCACGTTTCCCTATTCTTCATACGAGGAAATGAGGACAGATCATTATTTTCCATCTCCAGATTACCAGAGAAACGTAATTCAGTACAATGTCATGAGGTGGTTATTTTTTTTTTACATTTTCAGTCTCTTTTTTTTTTCTCTTTAAAAAGGGCGTAGGTTCTTACTGGACTTTTTTATTGCGTTGCATTGCATTTCCTTTTCCTCATTGCATTATTGCATTTCGAATCCACAGGTAATTGGATTTTGCGATGTCATTTATTTTTTGGCCTTTGAAAACCCGGTTGATCTTGCCTCTGTGGACTTCGCACATGACGCTGTCATCCACTGTACTTATCAACCCGCAGGTATCACAACCCGAAGGTATACGATATAAATTCTAATTTCTTTCCGCGTTGCCACTTTGCAACCTGCCCATTTTGTGATATTTTGCTGCAACTATACTTAAATTAGCAAGACTGGTTTTCTTTCTTTGACATTTGGGCACCAACACCCAGATGACATTCATGTTGTCTCTCATTATTTCATGTTTTCCGTGGAGTTAATGGGAGCAAGTGGGTATGACCGACGGGACAAGACATCAATACCAAGCAGGTTTTCAAGACCGACTTGAATTTGTTTCGCTTCATCTCGAATCTCTTCACTTTACGTCTGTGAACAGCAGCTTTCATTCACTGAGTTGCATTCGAAACCGCTTGCCGCTTTTTGAGACAAACTTCTGGATTAAGACATCGGTTGCTCGGCATTTCGACGCGTCTGATATTTATTTGTGAAACTCGATATTTTCAAGAAGTTCTTTAGAATTTATGATGATATTCTTTCTTGTGTGAAACAATATACTGATAATTCCTGTGCCCGAGTTTCAAGACAATTCATCTTTATTGGAAGTTTCAGAGATATTTCTTTCAACTTGGATTCAATCATATTTGAAATTTTCCGATATTCAACTATTTTCAACTTGGAAATTAAAAAATCATCAGGATTTATTTCATTTCTTCATCCGATGATCGAATCGGCATTTCGACGCGTCTGATATTTATTTTGTGAAACTCGATATTTTCAAGAAGTTCTTTAGAATTTATGATGATATTCTTTCTTGTGTGAAACAATATACTGATATTCCTGTGCCCGAGTTTCAAGACAATTCATCTTTATTGGAAGTTTCAGAGATATTTCTTTCAACTTGATTCAATCATATTTGAAATTTTCCGATATTCAACTATTTTCAACTTGGAAATTAAAAAATCATCAGGATTTATTTCATTTCTTCATCCGATGATCGAATCGGCATTTCGACGCGTCTGATATTTATTTGTGAAACTCGATATTTTCAAGAAGTTCTTTAGAATTTATGATGATATTCTTTCTTGTGTGAAACAATATACTGATAATTCCTGTGCCCGAGTTTCAAGACAATTCATCTTTATTGGAAGTTTCAGAGATATTTCTTTCAACTTGGATTCAATCATATTTGAAATTTTCCGATATTCAACTATTTTCAACTTGGAAATTAAAAAATCATCAGGATTTATTTCATTTCTTCATCCGATGATCGAATCGGCATTTCGACGCGTCTGATATTTATTTGTGAAACTCGATATTTTCAAGAAGTTCTTTAGAATTTATGATGATATTCTTTCTTGTGTGAAACAATATACTGATAATTCCTGTGCCCGAGTTTCAAGACAATTCATCTTTATTGGAAGTTTCAGAGATATTTCTTTCAACTTGGATTCAATCATATTTGAAATTTTCCGATATTCAACTATTTTCAACTTGGAAATTAAAAAATCATCAGGATTTATTTCATTTCTTCATCCGATGATCGAATATTCCTTTGCTTTCCACGGTAAGTTCTCCACATTGTTGTTATTCGATTTAGCTATTCCATTCTTTTCCATCCAGCGATCGGTTAGTGGTTGATCTCAAAGAATCTTTTTTTTTTCTCTCTCGCACTTCTCGCTCTGCGTGCGGGCCTGGTCCTGCACGTTGGCGTCTGCACGCGACATTGCGCGTCGCCCTCTGGGAACCTTTTTTTTTTCTACCCTCGTCGTCGACCGTGAGCTCGTGCTCCAGGGATTAGAGAATCGCTTTTGAGAATTCTGCCCATTGCCCATCTGTTGGTTACTATGCCTCAATTCTCCTAAATACTCTACTCAAATGAAAATTCATCAGCCAAAATCTGAGGTCGTCTTCTTATTTTCCTGGCTCATCCTGGTTGTTGTTCTTTACCAAGAAAAATTACTGACCATGCCATCGAGATTGGGTTAAAATTCTGAGTTCAGGCGTAGATTCCCCACCTCTCCCCCATGAGCTAACATTTCGTGCCATTGCATCTCAAGGCATCTCATTGTCGGTATTTCGGTCAGCTGAAAAAACGAAAAAGCCCACCTGACACTTTGCTGTGGCTAAGCAAGCTAGACTGCCATGAAGCCTACCTTCACAATGGGATGGGTAGGTACAAAAGATGTGTGAATGGCATTCTGCTGAAGCAGAATGTCATGGACACTGTTCATGCTGGAAGGAAAAGAGGGTGGAACGCTTTTTTCACTGCAAAATCACTTGCCAGGTGTGAGCATGTGAAGTCTCGTTTGTTCTTCTAACCGCTTGCAGAATATTCAATGAAAAATCGCACAGAAATTTATGATCTGAAGTGACCAATGAATATATGCTCAGTGACATGATTAATAGACCACCTGCCTTAATAAGCCCAATGCTTCCATTTTGGCTGGTTCTCAGTGCGAGCAATCTTTGTCCATATGATATGATATTGTCCCACAACTCTAATCATGCATATTGGGGCCATTGGGGGGTAGGGAAAATGAAACACTTTCAATTTTTTTTTTTCTCAAAAAGTGTCTGGCATAATGGACTGAAATTTTGCATGGACATTGCAATGAGCTTCATCAAGCTGCAAGCATAGGATCGTTGGTCACCATTTTCTAATTTGCCTGAAATTTTGAATCAAAGTGGTGTTTCATCTTTACCCACAAATCCAAAAAAATGAAACATGTTGCGGGAAAAAGTCTTTCACGAGTATGCTAAAAACAGAACGCATGCTTTATTTGCTGCTGTAATGCAGCTGGATGCATTGCAGGGTGTAAAAAACGAAAAACCAGCATCTAATAATGAAACCCAATGCAAAAAACTGCAATGTTTTTGCATTTATACGAGGGGTGTCCCAAAAGTTCATAGCCCGATGCAGATAGAATAGAAGTGTTAAAAACTCCTTCACTCATTTCCAATCCCTCAATACACACACCAGCTTATCCCGCCTGTTCTGCAGGCATCTGATTGCTGCCTGGAAGCAAATTAGTTCATGTGTCTCCAGCTGCTCGTTGGCAGATGTCGTGAAGTTATGAAAATTCTGTTAACAGGGCCGATGCAAGGCTTTTCCACATTTTCCATATGTCAAAGGCTTCTTGGCAAAAACTGGACTTTCCGGGTCCTAAATTAGCTAATGAGCTTTTCCTCGCACTTTCCGTTGATTAGTCATAGGAAAAGTTTGATGTGCACCTCGAAAAGTCTAAGCAGCAAAAAAAGTAATGCTTTGCTAGAGGAGCTCCATTTCCATTCCTGAAGTCTGATCACTACCATTGTGACTTTTTCAACAAAAAGCCTGAAACCATGTTTTAAGCCAAATCCTGGCCATTTTTTTTCATTTTGACTAGTTTCTGCATGGGGTGTTTCATTTCTACCACCTTTCAAAAATGTTTCATCTTTCCCCACCCCCTACTTCAAGCAGTTTACTCTTCCCAAGTAGCCTACCTATAATGTAATTTCAGTTTTATAATTACATCAAACTACTTAGATTCAAGATTGGAAAGTAGGCTGCTTTTACAACCAGTCTAAACGGCCCTTTCTGGCCTCCACATGCATCAACAAACCATGCAAAATTCAAAACATCTTGCCTACTAAACAATCCCAATAAAACACTTTGCAACTCCGAAAGGAGGCGATCCCAGAGGGGAGCTCACGGGGCATGAGCCCCTCTCCTAAGACCCTGTTCCCACTGACCGATCAAGTCACTTTATCCCTGACTTTAACTGACTTCTTTCGAGTTTAGCCAGTTGTGACAATGAGTTACTTCATCTCCCCATGAAGTGACTTAATGTCCTTGCTTGACCTACTCACTTGATCTCTTGCTTGATGGGCCCCAGTTCAAGAAAGTCAAATTGAGTTTCTTGATGGCATCTTCACTTAATTGCTCCAAGTTTTCTGGCGATCTGGTTGTTCACCAACAATACCCCATTTACATCCGAGCCTTAAAGCAACTCGTTCTGCCTTTAGCAATTGCAAAAGCAGGTCCTGGCAGTGTAAACGCCTGTGGCACTGGCGAGTTTTTGCGATAAGAACTTCCCGGGTTTACACTGGCTGTCATAAAGCAAATCGGTACTTACAAAGCAATAATTGCTAAAGGCAGATGCAGTGCAAATGCTTTTTGCTTTATAACTTATTTACACTGGAACCTAAAGCAACTAGCTTTACCTTTAGCAAGTGATTTAGCAACTGGAGTTAAAGCAATCAGCTGATCGCCAGTTTTGAGTTGCTGTAGCATTGCTAAAGGCAGTGGCTGTTTGGATGGAGTTGCTGGATGGAGCAAGTCATGCCATTTGCTTCTGGGCTTGCTTTTAAAGCTTTATTGCGAAAGCTTTTGAAGCAAGCCCTATATTGCTTTTTCAACAATGGTTTTGAGGGCACTTGCAACTGGGTTTCTATGCCTCACAGAAAATTGATGATGTTGCCCCCGGCACATTCCTGTCGACTGTCTTTTGTTGGTGTCAACATTCTAGGAAGCAGGCAATTCTTTTCCTTTCATCCGTAGGTATCGTCTCAGGAAAGTATTTATTGAGTCAGCCTGTGGCTGTTGCATTCTTTTGTGTGTTGTGAAAAACATCAAGATGTTGCCCGTCCAAAAAAAAGTGATGCTGCTGCTCATTTTGCTCTTTCGTCAGACTACTCTACAGACTGAGATGCCTGTCTGGGCTGTCACGTTGGCTCATAAAGCTGAGTATGTTCGTCGAACTCAGGTGCATGCTGCTTTGGGTGCCTTTTTACGAATTTGTCTGTTTCAGAACCAGGCAGGAAGAAGACGACGCTGCTTCTGGTCAAAGGAACGAAGCTCTGCTTGGTGGGATGACAGGTAGTTCCTGGAATGAGTGATGATGATTGGCGATCAAATATCCGTATTTTTTCCTGCCCAGTATTCATGTATTTATGTGACAGACTGCATGTTCGTATGATCAAGTAAGATTAATTTCCGGAAGGCTGTAGCTGTTGAAAAGGCAATTGCAATCGGGTTGTATTTTGTATTCAGCTCTGCTGAATACAAAACAGTGGGTAATTTGTTTGGTGTCAGCACAGCCACTGTCTGCTGTATTTTGCAGAGGTTCTGCAAAGCAGTTTGACGTTGCTGATGCCTGAGCACATTCAGTTTCCCAGGTCAGAACTCGAAATTCAGGAGATAGTTGAGGTGAAACAATTGTTTCTTTGAGCCAGGGGAATAGAAATTATTATAGGTACCACCCTGGAATTCGAGAAGGGGTTCGTTTGTACTTGATATACCCTGGAATTTGAGAAGGGGTTCAATATCTTAAGCTGCTAACCTTGTGGGCATGGGCTTTTGGAGGCCCACTTTACTTGTTCTCAAGATGTCCAAATCTCGAGGCAGAGGCCAACATCGAAGCAGTATGCCGAAGCTGTCTCCATCAGCTGCATCTGGAAAACAGAACGTTGGTGCTACACAGTCCACTGGGACTTCTGATGATGCTCTCTCATGGGATGAACTTCTTCAGGCCGTTCCTGAACTGAGGGACAGTGTGAAATTCATGGGTCAGAAGTACGACGAATTGTTGGGTGCAGTCAATGGATTTAAAGCTGAGATTGTGACATTGAAGCAGGAAAATCTGGAGCTTCATACCAGCATTAACAATCTGCAGAATTACATACGACGGGAGAATGTGGAAATCAAGGGCATTCCATCCCACGAAGAACAAAACTGTTCTCCAGGCTAACGATGTACAGTCACAGATTTAAGAAATTGATTTTTCGTAAGCCCAATTGTTTAGTTGTTCTGCACGGCTTAAACAAAATGTTCGAGATGTGCCGTCTAGTGTGCACGTTGACAACATTCCACAAATCCCGGCATTTTCCGCTTGGGACAACTGCATAAATATTTAAGTGTTATCAAGGTAAGTGATAATTGAAAATGGAATTGCAGGTGCCAACGGCGCTGTCGTCGCGCTGGAATTACATTGTGTCCCAAAACAACGTCAGCGATCGATGCCAGTGGGGGTTGCGAATGCACTCAGGGACTTTACTCTCTATGCTATTGCACTGCTCTGGTTCGTGCGCAGGCCCATGCCCATGCTGCGATCCTATAGCCAGTTGCGCAAGACGGCAAAAACATTCTGACCGCGTTGAATGGGCTCGTGTGAGAGATGACTGAGAAGCACGGCGTCTTCGCATGGGCCCGCGACTTTCAACACACCCAGTCTTATATTGTCTTTTGATTTTTCGCGACCGACTCGAAGTCGCTCGCACACAATGACAATCACGGACAGCTGATGGGGCCTGCACAAAGTAATGTGAACGCTAGTCGGGCATGAAATCAATTTCTTAAGTCATAGGCTGTACCTACTTGCTGCAGCTGCCAAGGCTTGTGATGTGCCACTTGATATTGAAAGTGAGACCCATGCATGTCATTGGGTCCCCGTTCCAGGAAAACGAGAGAAGAATCTCATCGTAAGGTTCTGCAATCGTAGAAAGAAGGAGGCTTTGATTCTGGCATGCAGGCGTCAACGTCTGACATGCACATCTATTGGATTGAGATCTAATGCTCCTATCTTTGTCAACGAACATCTTTGTCCTGCATCCAAAAAGCTTCTGGGCCAAGTACAAGTCAAGAGATGGCTGCAGACTGGAAATATGCTTGGATTAGGAATGGCTCCATATTTGCCAGAAAGGTGGAGAGTCAACCGGCTTTGCTTATTTCATCAGCAGAGGACTTATGCCAGAATGTCTAGAACTTTATCTTTTATCTGTTTATCTCTTGACATTGCATCACCATGATGCGTCCTCCTGTGCAGATTAATGATCCACTGTTGGATTATTTTAATCTATCCTGTCATTGTTGTTCCATAAATATTGAGAATTTTCTGTTGGTTTTGCCTGAGGATCTCTCCATCTTTCATTGTAATATCAGAAGCCTTAACAAAAACTTTGACTCTTTGGTTTCCCTGTTGAACATGATAAATGGAAATTTCTCAATACTTGGTTTCTCTGAAACTTGGTTTTCAGCAGAGCTTGGAGTTTTTTCACCTTGCATATCTGGTTATAATTTTGTGAGCAGCCCTCGCAGTTCAGTGGTAACAGGGCGTAATTATGGTGGGGTGTGTCTCTTTGTCAAGTCCTGTATTCTCTTCGTTAAGACATAATTAACTTGAAGGAATTTTTCTGCCGTATCTTGCTGTGAGACTTTATTTATTGAGCTTGACACATCGGTCAATAGGGGAAGTAAAAAAACGGTTATTGAAATTTTATATAGTCCTCATCATGACAATTATTTGCGTTTCTGCAATGCTTTCCATAATGTATTGTCTGTTTAAAATTTTGTAGACAAAAGTGTTTTTCTTTGTGGGGATTTCAACATAAATGTAAACAAACAATTCAGTGATATCTGACGGGTTTCTGAATAATTTAAGTGCAAATGGTATCAAGCTGTGCATCAACCAGCCAGCACAGGTGTCTGAAACAACCAGGACAGTTCTGTGGCTACACGTACAAATGTGTAAATCCAGGGCCATCTTATCCAATAGGCAAACAAGGCACTAGCCTGGGGCGAAATTTTGGGGTGACTTTAGGGGCTTAAAACTGATCTTCACACGCACCTTTACAAGCCATGCGTGGTCAACGAGCTTTCTGACAGACCTTGCTTACCGCCGGCAAGCTTGCCAGCAGCAAGCAGCTTGGACGACTAACATCAACAGGTAACATTACTGTTGCTGTAGTAAAATTTTGTGGTGGGACTTATGGCCCACCCTGTAAGTGCAATAGGTACAAAAAGCATGTGAGAAGTTATTGGACCAGTAACTTCAACGCTTAACTTCAAGGAACGCTTAAATCAAGAAGTCACTTCACCTTCTCACTTGATGTCTTTAAGTGATCAGCTGATTATTTGAGAAAACCAAAGTCACGTCAACATCAAGTGACTTGATCGTTCAGTGGGAACGGGGGTTTAAATTTCTAACACTGGTACCATTAGGACTACTTATTTTGCAAAAAAACACAACATAATGGTCAATCCTGGTCTTGACTTATGCAGTGCATCATGCGATGTTTGACCCATATCCTTTGCATCAATGAGTGTTTTCGCCAACTTTTTTACCTTTAACAAGCCCCCCACAAAAATAAATTGTGGGACCACCTTTGAAGTTTCCGCAAGCATCAAAACCACCTGTGGAGAATGTCACTCCGATATCATTCGTTAACCTGAAATGCACGCAGTGTCATAAGTGAGTGACCACTTTGTGAATCATAAACAAAGCTCAAAAAAAATGACAAAAGAACCTAAGTATGTATAAAACAATCAATGTGATAACATGGATATTTACTTACCTACCGGATCGATGCAAATGGTTTCTAAGGTTGGTTGCTTCCCTGATCTTGTAGAAGTGTGCAGCACCTCATCTTGTCATCAAGTGAGCCGCACCGTCTGACTAGGTAGGGCTGGGCTGTCTCCCAGAAACTGAAAAC
>JASGXE010014829.1:0-19306 GCA_030068105.1 Sinentomon sp. SZTP_YWyxl
TCATGACATTCATTTTTATTAATGTTTGATTTCTCATGTTAGGTTTGTATGCTGAACCGGATGGACATCCCCTGTGTATGTTTAGTGGCCATTCCGGTGGGATCACACAACTGAAGTTTTCTCAGGATGGCACGAAATTATTCAGTGGTGCCCGAATGGTAAGACAAAAATTTTCTTACACTGGGGAATTCTCACTTTTTAGGATTTTATTTCAATTTAATCTGGCCAATTTAATAAAAAATGGCTGCAAAATGGCAGCAACAAAACAGCTTCACCAAGGTCATGAACATTTCGGAGTCAATAGAAAAAAAAATAAAATAAAACAATTAAGTACCCATTCAAAATACTTTCACAGTGTCAGCTGTTTTCGGTTGTCCCAAGTTGGTAACTACATTCTGCAACACCTGTAGGTGTCAGTTATATATTTCACCTACCTACTTTAATCAAGTAGGCAGGTGACTTTTACAGACTAAAACTTTTTTTACGGAAAACTGGATTGGCCCACAAGGAGAAAACTAGTACTCCAACCACTGACTTCACACCTTCCTGTTTCATTTTGCAGGATAATGAATTGCTCTGCTGGGACATAAGAAATCCAGGTCAAGTGCTGTATGTGATGCCTCGAACTGTGAGGACAAATCAGAGAATCTATTTTGATTTGATGGAAGGAAGTCGATCTGCTCTTATAACAGGTTTGTTTTTTTACAGTTTTCTTCATCCTGTTGCATTTCATTTTCATAGATTGGATTAGAATTGATGTGTGCAGTTGAGGGGAGAGACCAATCGTGAAAATGATAAAAAAAATGAGTTAATTTTTTCATTTTTTCGCATTTTTGGAAATTTAGCCATTTTATAGATTGGACTCTGCTCTTTATTTTTTCACTCTACATGTTTTTTTATACCTTTAGTCATTTTTGCACCTTGTTGTCGGTATGTGAGAGCCATTGGCGTGACCGCTTTGCCGAAAAATTTCAAGATGACAATCTCCGCAAGTTTATGAAATGAACATCAGATCATTTTTTGACAGGCTGAAAGAAGTGATCCATTCCCTACATTTTTTCGTCTTTACATCATTTTCCAAAATTTTGCTAGAACTTGAGTTATTTTGAACTTTACCGAACATTCGTTCTCAAGCGCCTTCTTCCGTAAGTCGAAAATGCAAAATTTTTCGACAATCTTCAATAATTCGATATTTCTCTGAATTAGTTTTCCGCTGGGATGGTTTGTCTTCCTGAGAACTTTTCTCAGCCATTTCTATCTTGATTCAGGTGAAAATTTGGTCACTTTATCAAAATTTTGTGAAAGAAAAGGACTGTCAGATTAGATTTTTGATATCTGCCTTAGTTTTCATTCTATAAATAATTTTGTTCTCGAAAGCAAGGAATTTCAACGGAAAAGCGGCACAACACACATTCCGCCTTCGTAGACGTGAAACGAGACAAAAATTGAAAAATCAGCTCTGGTAGTTTTGTTTTTCTGACTTTTTTGAGTTGTTTGGTGCAAAAAAAAACTGATCCATGACTTTTCAAGCTCTGTCGAAGTTCATCGCAAATGACTCTTCCTCAGCTCCGTTTAGATGAATTTTATGCCGAACGTTGCACACTATCTAAACCAAATTTTGGTGGCATATTTTTCTGCTAGTGGGACACATTTGTGCCAAGTTTGACAGCTCTATCAACATTGGAACAAAAAAACACCTTCACGAGTGGTCTCTCTGCAAAATTAAACAACCTTGCATGATTCTTGGATGATTACAGTGCATTAGCACTGATACAGGTTTGGATTCGGTCACTTCTAGGACACACATTTTTTACCAGCCTGCGTATACACAGTGATTTTTGCTTCAGGTTGTGCACAGCAAGTGATTAAGAAATTGACACCCATATGAGCTCTATGGGAAGTCTTGAACGCAAGCACAGCAGAAAGCATTCTCACGCAATTTTCTTGTTGGAAAAAACAGTTATCGAATCTTGCAGTCCAAAATGCATCTTGACCTTTGTCCGAGAAAATCCTTCAGCCATTTTTCAGGCAGCTTGGCTGTTTAGAAAACTTGGCCGCCAATGGACGGTGGGAGCCTCCAGTTTAACTTTATTCACTGGCAGCACAGCCTTTCTCATAAATCATGCAGGGAAGGAACGTCTCATTCTGCAGCACTGCTACCTCTTGCCCCAGAAAGATACTGTGTGAATGGCCTCCTTGACGCGAGCAAAATGCATTCCGGAATGTTTGCATTAACAGTTTCCCATATAGCACAGTTCATTTTTGCTGCTGTTCAGATTTCAGGAAAAAAGCCATGCTCTAGAAATTAAAGGTCCTCTTTAACAAGCGAGATCAACATCTTTCACCTGTGGAGAGCCTTGTTGCAATATGACGCTTTAATTTCTTCTGCCTGCTTAAGAGTAAAAAGAAAAGAAAAAGTTTAGGAGGCAACGGTTTAATGGGAAAAGCACATGTATGAGTAGATTAATTCCGCTGCTACAATAGCTAGTGAGGTTGATAGCAAACCTGTTTTTATTTTCACTTTCTCTTTGTGTTGCATAATGTTTGCTTTCTGAAAGATGAACCATCATGACATACCTGCTTATACCTACAACCTGAAAGAGCCTTTAACAAAGGCCCACCTGCTCTGAGCTGAGATAGAGCCTTGAAATAATTTATGCAGGTGCACCACGAACGGTAAACATTATCAGAAATAATGAGCAAATAGGCTGGTAACAGTTCGCAAAAAATATTGTAATGTTCGTAAAAATATTGCAATGTTCGTAAAAAATATTGTAATGTTCGTAAAAATATTGCAACGTTCGTAAAAATATTGTAATGTTCGTAAAACATTGTAATGTTCGTAAAAATATTGTTATGTTCGTAAAAATATTGTAATGTTTGTAAAAAAATTATTGCAACATCCGTAAAAATATTGTAATGTTCGTAAAAATATTGCAAAGTTCGTAAAAATATTGTAATGTTCGTAAAAATTGTAATGTTCGTAAAAAACATTGTATATTGTAAATGGCGATGTTTCACTCCCTGCCATGATATAACAGCAACTCTGGCTACGGCAGAGTTTTGGCATGGAGGCACCGGAGAAATGGAGGAAGTCCACCTCAAAAAATGGTAAAGTTCTACCTCAGTCCATTCTATCCCTGTCACGGGATCCCAGATGGGATATGTTTTGAAAGTGAATGACCCCTGCAAGTTTCTATGCAGATGGTTTGACCCATCTAATCATTGCATAACAACCAGGTCACGAGTTGTTCTAGTTTTTATGGTTACCCTTCATTCATGGGATTGCTTTATTTTTATTTGTATTCAGGCAACACAAATGGTTTGATATCAGTTTTTGACCTGAACGGTGCAAAATTACAAACTGATTTGAACTCTACCTGCTCAAATGAAATCATTGCTCCAAGTTTATCCTTCCGAGCACACAATGATTGTGTGAATGGAACAAGGTAAGCTACTTGATACTCCCCCATGGCGGTATTCCTCATTGAAACTCTCCCTCGGGTTCAATTCAACAGCCAATTACATGGATAGATTTGTGTGGAGAAAATTTCATTTCTATGCACAATGCTTATTCCTTTTCCATTGTTGCATTGAAAGATGCATCCGTCTGTTGAATTAGCCCCAAAAGTTGAATCTGAGGGTGGGTGGCAATGGGGATTATGGATGTTTGTTTTGCTAATTTTGTTGAGTTCATCACATTGTAGCTATCACAGGTGAAATTTTTTGAGTAATTTTTTGGAATAAACGTTAGAGCATAACCAGATTGGTTACGACTGTCAATTTGGGTGTTGCACAGCCCTCGAATTTTTTCCTCTTCGATGAAGGGATTGATTCCAAAGTCATCTGATTTCTTTTGACATCGTTTTCACTCATGTGAAAACATTTTTTAGTGGGAAGAGAAAATGTTCGTGAAAATCATCGGGCATTCAATTCTCACGAGAAAAATGCGTAAAAAATCATTGAAATGGGTACATACTGAAATAGCATCTTAAAGATTATCAGTCATTTAGATACCTTGGTTGGATGAATTGTGATGCAGCACAATGGTAAAAAATCAGCAAAAAGAGCTGAAATAATTATGAAATGAACGTTGATCACGTTGAAATTGTTGTGCCAATGTATTTTTCTGTCAGTTCAGCATGGGCAGCATTGCTCAGTCCCATATGCAGGGTTCCTCGGTGAAACATGAAATCTGAGAAAACCTTCATTTCCAAACATGAAACCTTTGAAAAAACTTTACATTTGATGATTTTTTGATAAAAATCTTGAAAATGTCATCCAGCAGCATTCTGCGAACCTGTTCCCATTAAATGTCTCCTGGCCTTTGAGGGGCTCCTTCTCCGAAACCCCCTTCTGGAACTCTGTCTCTGGGAACCCTGAGGATCGCACATGCATGTGTCAATCCCGGACTTCATCAAGTCCACCACCTGCATTATCTGGCACACGAACAGATATTCCGTCGAACATGTGGCCACTCGGAACAGACATTTCATTGATCATCGTCATCGAACATGTTTATTTGCCCTAATAATCAAAGGTGTGTGGAATAACGTCTAATTTTTTCAATGTCGAAAAATTCTGCCGAATCTAGTCCTGGCCGAAAAGGGTTAGGTTAGGAAATACGGGTTAGATTAGGGTGGGTTTGGTTAGGTTATAGTGATGTATCAATCCATGCCTGGATAACACCCGTTGACCTTCCGAAAATGAGACGTTATTCCTGCTACCCACAATCACGAGTAATAAAACCAACCATTATCTTCTTTTCCTTCTCTTTTCTTGTTTCAGTGTTCATCCGCAGCTTCCATTGTTGGCCACCACATCTGGCCAACGCCACATCCCGGTTTTAAAATACGCTTCCAGCAGTGATGAGTCATGTTCCAGTGACAGTTGTAGCAGCTCCAGTGATGAGTCGGAGAATGAAGAAGTGATTGTAACATGTTCATCTGTATCTAACAAAACGTCTAGTCCTGAGAGTGGTTTGAATAGGCCTGTCTCTGATGCGCATCCATCTAGACAGCATGAGAATTCATTGAAAATCTGGCGGTTTGGATCAATTCCCGAACTTCAGGGACTCTGATGAAGTTTAGTTTAGCCCCGTCGCTGCTGATTGAAAGGTCAACCTACCTTTTTTACATTGAATGCCGTCCTTGTTGGCTTGTACAGTACAATTTCTTACTCAATTTACGGACATTTTCCGTACATTTTGTTACCATTTGTTGAGAAATATAATATGAATTTGTTTATGCTTTTGGCCATGCTTTTTCTTCTGTGCAGCACTGGCAGTCAGTTTAAGTGCAGACATCAAAATGTGTGGTCAAGAGTGATGTCATTTTCGAAATTGTTGTCCTGTGATCATTTAATTCTCTCCGTATAAACTAATTTTTAGCCTTTTGGTTCCTGCTTTATTTTGGGCAACACTCTCAAAATAGTCATTACATTACTGAGTCATAAAGACTACTGCTCTGCATGAATTCCCAGCAAACGGTGACTCATCTGATCATAATGAGTCACTAGGTCTGCCTTGTTGTCGTATGCCGACGATGATTTTGCACTTTTCCAGAGCAACTGGAATGAAAAGCTTGCAGCATTACGATTAGATTTCTGAAATTTGAATTTTTCGAACTGCGAATATTGTATACGAGAAAAACAGCAATCGGTCGGACAAATGTCTTGTGTCTTAGCCAATTTATTGTCGTCATTATTCACAAATCAATAGGATCAACCGGCAGATTTCCTTTTCTTTCTTTTTTTGTCATTCTTGACAAACTAAAATCCCCTGCTACATGACGTATGAAGTGTTTTAATCATGGGTTTTGATCCAAAGAGCAGACATTTGACAATAGTAATTGTGTGCCAGATCTCTTTGCTAGTCCACATTGGGCTGTGTTTTTGTTTGAATGTTATACGTACAGCAGTGATGGAATTAACGTTTGCATACATGTGTTATTCCCATTTAACTGTGGCCTCCGACTGTAGAAATTCAAGCGCCAGATTGAACCAAAGCTTTTGCCAGAGGTGTCAGATTTTGACCTCGGTTGTACAAGAGGCTCTTTAATTTCTGCAGCATGGAGTTTTTGCTAAAATCTGGAGTCGCAATTTTTACATGTATGCAAAATGTAATTTTGTTGCCACATTTTTGGTACCTACTACATGCATTGCACCAATGTGTGTCCAATCTTGCATAGCTGTGATGTTTCGGTTGAAGATTTCTCCCTAATTCGGCAGAATTTCAAGTAACTACAGTACTTGAAAACAGTGAAATTTCAAAAGGACATGATCTTCAGAATGAAAGGTAAAAAGTGGTAAGAGACGCTTTGAAGGCTGAGGGCCAATGATACAGGACATGAGGATTGTGTCTCAAAATAAAGCGCAAATTCGTTCATGTGGCTGATTTTGTCCCCAATGTATTACATTTTACTAATTTTTATCTTCTGAGCTGGGACTCAGCAAAATGTTGAATCTTTTTCTCTGACTTGTCTTCCCTCCCCTGTGATGGTTACTGAGGGGAGAATGAGAACATTGATATGTTTGATTTTGATCATTGGATTTTATTTCAGTGGTCCCTGAAAACCGGACAGCCGGACGACCGCCGGACCGCCCCGGACGGGTTAGGTTAGATTAGGTTAGGATAGACTATCCTAACCTAATCTAACCTAACCTAACCCGTCTGGGTCAGTCCGGAGGACCTGTCCGGTTTTCAGGGACCACCTTTTATTTCTTGTGCTATTTGCAGAACTGTTGCATGAAAGTTGGTACACACCTGCACATGGTCAGTTTGATGGTGAGAATGGGCACTTCGTATTTCTGAAAGTACAAGTGGTCAACCAATTTCACTTCTCCCACCTGTTTTGTTGCACCCAATGACTAGATAAAATTTTATGACTGGTGGGCTTCATGGCTAAAATTGAAAGAAATGCGCCGTTTTTTTATCTGGGATGGGAGAGGTTTGCAATTATCTGTTGCTGATCGATTTCTCCTGTCAGCAGTGTCGCCCTTGGCTAATTTTATCTGTGACAAAATAGTTTCTGGTGGCGAACATTAATTCCATCGCCATTGTACCTTTATTTGGCACCAAAAAATCTTTGGTATGCACTTGAGTACCTTTGGTGCCTGCAGTGTCGCAACCAGCTTCGTGCCTTCTGAAGTTTCCAGCTTTGCCCTTTTTTTGTTCGTTTGTAATTCTTAGGATTTCATAGTTGTTAATGGAATTCACACTCTGACAGTTTGTGGATTTATCTGGTTAATTTACCCAGTGCTAGTCTATTTCCCCTTTGGCCAGATAATGGGCTTCAGGCGATCGTCAACCAAGCCTGCCTCCCCCTCTGCAAATGCATTCCTGATTGGATTGCTGTTTGGCTGTTCATACTTGCTGCCTGTGTCTAATGCCTTCTACCTGCCTGGTCTAGCTCCGGTGAATTATTGTGTGAAGGAGAATGAAACGGAGACGTGCAAGGTGGGTTTTGGTTCGGGGTTGCTTGTTTTTGCCTCGTTGCGAAAGAAAACACTGAAAAATACACTGGAAGTTGAAAAGAAAATGTGACTTGCGTTCTGGGAAAATTAAATGATTGTTGGGAAGCTCTGAATGGATGGTGGAAAATTGACGAATATGCGGCCCACCGGATTTGGTGGGTCGATTGATGGCCATCTCATCTACCATGACCCATTTATGTTAGGTTTGGTTTATTATGTTTAGCCATTAATCGACCCTTGAAATACGGTGTGCCGCATATTCATTGCATATTCATGACGGTATGGCTTGAAAGCATTGGTTTTTATGTTTCAGCATATTCTGATATTCTTTAAGAGAACAATCATTCAATCAACTGCAAAATATCCAAATTGTGGCATCTTGCGTACAAACTGCAAAATGACAAATGACCAAAATGCGGCACCTTTTGGCGACTAATTTCTGTATGGCGCTCTTGTCTTTGAGTGCTGGCATGCTGTCATTGGCAAAGTTGTCTGCAGTCCCTGAGCATGGCTGTAAGATCCCATACTTCACTTCAGCCTCCTCTGTGAAAATTCTCTGTTGTACAATTGGAATCACACTTTCAGGCAGCCATTGCATTTTTGCCAAAACCCCAGAAAAGAACATCAAACGATAAAATGACTTACAAACATCGTCAAGCACCCAAACGACAAAAAGGATGAGACCATTTTTGGAACACCCTGCTGAACAGATCCATCACAGAGCATTGTTTGCTGCAGGTCACAAAATAGGAAACACAAGGAAAACTTGAGGAAAGAACTGTTTCCTGATTAAGTGGGCAGTCATCCTTAACCCTAGCAATACCAAGGTCCCCCTGTGCGTATCTGTACCAAAATTGGGCCAACTGGCACGGCCTAAATTTTCAGTCCCAGTTTCAGCAAATTTCTGTCTTTTCTTAACAATAATGGCAAATCACAGGCTAAAATGGTTCATTTGTGACCCACTCCAGGATGTACAGGTCTGAAACTTTCACAACCACATTTTTACAGGGGGATTAACAAATGTTGACAATTTTGTGCCACCTGGCACTGGTTTGGTATTGCTCGTTCTTTCGACAAAAAGTTTTTGATTATTTTCAGTTTTAGAATTTGCACAGATCCTCAGAGACACCACCAAAGGACAGAGAAAACTTATTCATTCATTCATACTCAACCATGGCATCATCACGGTTGTATTTTTGTCAATTGTGCCAAGTGGCTTAGGCTTGGCGACTTTCAACTTCTCAAAACCAAGCCTGTGCCAACTGGCACCACCCCCCTGATTTCTGAAAATTTCTGATTTTTTAGCCAAAGGGTACATCACAGGACAAAAGGGCTAAAATTTATTATTGTCTTAATTTGCATGGGCAACCCCAGCGCAAATTTCAAGGCTGACACACACAAATTAAAAATGTGACACACTTCAGGATGCACAGTCTTGAAACTTTCAAAACCACATTTTCACAGGGAAAAATGACCTGTTTGTGCCATCTGGCACAGGCTTGGCATTGCTAGGGTTAAAATTCCGCAATGTAGAGTCAATCTTCAGAGAAGTCATTATTTTGGAAGCAGCATCTCCTTATCTTTGTGAAATTGTCCTTAGAAACTAGTGATCGCTAGATTTTGTTTTCTGAGGTTTTGATCGATAGCAAGCATGAGATATTTTGTGGTGCCGGTTCAAGAACCTGTTTTTTTTAAAGAAGCTGGCTTTTTCGGCATCATCTCCTGTACCCTCTGCCGGTGACTCTTCTCCTTGAGATCTCCGCTGAATCTGCCTGCATCAGTGGCTTTATAAGTTTTTGGAATTTCCTGGAAAAATTTGTTCTTTGGTGCACTATATTGCGTACTTGGTTGTCTTTATTTTTTCCAATTTGAGTGGTCATTCTGTGTTTATGTGACCTCAAAAGTGAAACAGATCTTTACGGATGCATCTCTTGCTTATCCATTTTATCTGCTTTGGTAAACATCCAAACTGAACTTTCCTGCAGTGCGAAACGAATTAAGTTTTTCAAATCGGTACCAAAAATCTTCTCTGTTTTCTACTTGCAGTCGAAGATTCCGGTTTACGTAAATAGGCTGACTTCGGATGAGTCTGCAATTTCTTACGAGTACAATCAGTAAGTCTTTACGTGGAAATAGGTGGTTACTTGTTGAAGTCATTGCCAATTTGGTGCTAGCTAGGTGAATGTCTTAATTTCTTAAAAGAGCCGCTAAACTAAAAACAATGGGCAACGATAAAATTGCATGCCAAACACAATTGGCAAATATTTTTGCAACATGATTTTTTAAGCAAGGTTTGATGTGTGATATTTTTTTTATTGACACTCATATTTCATTTTGGCAATGTGAAATGAGGCCATTTACATTTGCTATTTCAATTTCTATTGTTGGTTTTTGGCCAAAGATGCATTGAGTATCCATTCTGCAAAGCGTTCTTTCTGTGGATAATGGCTGCATACTCATTGCCACTTGAATTTGCTGCAACTGGTTTTGACATGAGGTGTGGTGGCGACTATTTAACCTTTTCCTGGTCGGAGTCTTTTAAAAGATAATTTTGGGAGTCTCAAGATGGGCGTTCATTTTCCAAAAAAAAATGTGATTTTTCATTTTTGGGTCAATCCCAAACTTCAATCCTTTAAAAAAAACATCCGGCAAAAAGAAAAATCGAATGAATAAAAAATAGCAGGTCCGCAGCATTGATAAAACGTATCCAAAAATTTTGCCTAAAATAGCTATAAAAACCATTTTTCGGCGGAATCTTTATAAAGGCGCATCTTTTTGGCTGAATAACAGCGGTACCAGCCAGTCGTTTACTTCTTCAAAGAGCAGTCCATGTAGCGTTCATATTTTCCTTCACATGTACCTTCAAAAAGTAGAGTAAAAATCTGCTTCTTTCTCGCAATGGCGGGAAATCAAAACAAATTTGAATGACAGGCGAAGTCTTTATAAAGATGGTGGTGAATTCTGCCACCATAAGAGTACTTTTTGCCCCCCCCCATATGACCCCTTTTTGTTATAATCATTGGATCCGGAACACCGTGGTGGGGGTACGAGCCAGGGGTAGGGTTTTTTCGTCAAAAATACTCTATCTCTTACCATTTTCCTCGAAAAATGCATTTGTTTTCTTTGAACTGACTTTCTGAGAATTCTACATTTTTTCCTTTGAGACCATGCCACCACACACGTGTTTGGAATAAAATAACCATGTAAACTGTCAACCATCCTACTTTCAGACACCAATTGATGACACCGAAAGCAATTTTCAAAGAGGCCCGAATACCACCAGTGGCGCATTGTAACTTTTCCCACTTCCGAGCAAAAAACAAACGTGCTGCGTAGGCGGAAAAATAAGAGCGAAGACAGCGATTGTTCTTTTGAGCCACCTTGTGGAACCGATGGCCAGATGCATATTGAGTGGTGTCCTAAAACCAGAAATCAATTTGTATACAAGAGATGCCGACTGGCATACGAGTGGCAGATTGGCGACCGGGAAAAGGTTAACCTTTCACGTACGATTACAAGTAAAAATTGCAAATGTTCAGATTTTAGCAAAATTTTCAAGCTGCAAAAATTAAAAATCCTGATTCATAACTAGAAGGTCAAAATCTGACACCTCTGGAAAGCTTTGTGGCAAACAGGCACTTTAATTCCTTCTGCCTGCATAAGAGTAAAAAGAAAAAAAAAAGATTCGGAGCCGACAATTAAATGGGAAAAACCAAGACCACATTACAGACCTGGTTCTTTTTTGTTTTTTATCCATTGTTGCTCTGAAGCAAATACATATACAATGTGGAAAATAACTCCCAGGTGCTGCGTTCAGTGACAATTTCTTTCGAACTCGAGTATTTCTTTTTATAAAAAGTGTCTAATTTGTGATGATAATAACTCAGTTTCTATTCCATGTGATTTCCATCCAAAAACACTGTTGCGACTCAGCAAATGAAGAAAACTTGGATTTTTGTACATTTGGGACACCCCTTGTTATTGTCAGTTGCATATTGTTATGAATGAAATCATGACAGAGATGGCATCAGTGATGTTATGAAGGCCATGTGGCCCCATTCGCCACATGGTCCACAAAATGCAGCAGACACATTATGGTCTGCAACGGAAATGCCCAATGCTTTTTATGGGCGGGCGAAATTTGGAGTCCTGTCACATATGGGATGGTTCAGACAAAGTTTTACCATCACACCACTGGATGGCACTGGTTCATCCAGTCATTCAATTCTATAAGGCTTAAAAGTTAAAATATTTTTGTCTGTATGGCAAAATCCTCCTATTCCTTTTCAACTTCTTTCTTTTTACCTTCCTTCCCTGCATATTTTCAGCTTTGATCTTTGCACTTCACCAAACAAGGACTCTCCTGTTGAGAATCTTGGTCAAGTGGTGTTTGGGGAACGAATCAGGCCATCCCCATACGAGGTAGGAAATTTGTTTTTTCTATTGTACTTTTTAAAAATTATTGGAGAGATTTTGAAACGCGCATTAGCTTTCTGTGGCCCACACGATCTGATTTTCTTGGCATTGAAATTGCTCACCTTCAGGATATGTGGACTCTGCTCGTGCATCGGCCGATCGGTAGCTGTACTTGCCCAGCGGCCGTAACCCATGTAGGTGGACCTCTTTCTTTCGAACTACTTTCCGGGATCTTGGACTAAAACATACAAAAAAAGTTCATTTTTCATTTTCAATCCTGATTTTTGTGATGTTGGAATTCGAAACTGTTTCTGACCTGAAAAATTGGTTAATTTTTCAAGCTTAATCTTTTCTTACTGCTTTCTAATGTTCAACCAGTCAGCCATCATGTCTCATGATTTGAGCGACCCCAAATTCCATAAGCATCGAAATTTACAATAAATGTTCTCCAACACTTTTTGGCCATTCATCTTCATTCTTTTATCTTGGCACAGTAGTTGTTCCATTTTTGTTGCTTTGGCAATAACCTGAAAGGTTTTGTTGACATAACTTGTTTGCCCTTGTCTAGAATAACGGAAGGGCTTGGAGGGAGAGGGACAGAAATCTCACATTTTTCCAAAGATGTTTTTTGCCTTTTTAGCATTTTCGGAGAAGGGCGGATGACCCTGCAAAAATTGGAGTCCAACCCTACCGGTTGACTTACATCCGACGGTTGATTAAAGTCATTCTTGCTTCCTGCAACGGCTTTTGTTCTCTTTGTCCACAGCTGTGGATTGCATGATAAAGTGGGCGCATGTTATCTTATGCCCTTTTGTTATAATTTTTCTGGAGATTATTTTTTTCTCTGGAATGAAGGGCACAACACATGTCGTTAGGCAAAGGTGGATGTGTGGGCAAATGTAACTGGAGAAGGGTGTATCAGAATGCAACATCCGCTCATATTCATACATTTCAGTCATCTTTTGCGAAATTTAAGGTTGAAAGTTCAAAAAATAATTCTCTAAATCATAGTCATCGGAGTAAAACTTCGAGGAGGGTGGAGATTGAATTACTGCCCATTTGGTTGACCCTGTTACTGTCCGTTGGATGGATAAAATATACGACAGCTTCTGACCAGGCATAAGAAAGAGAAAATTGTTAAACGAGCCTCAAAGTTCCAAACACCTTCAATTCAAAATTATGTAGAAGAAATGGGCAAGCATCATGGTCCAAACTCGGACTGAATTCAGAGCAAAGGAGAGTGTTTTTTTCTGCAACACAGTGGATAATATAACTCCTTTTTTTGTTTGGATTTTCCTTTGGTTGCAGTTTGAATTCCGTCATGATGAAGAATGCAAGTTGGCTTGCAGCAGATCATATTCTTCTGACAATAAAACTCTACTTGATAGGATAAAGATGGCCATTCAGGGCAACTACCAACATCACTGGATTGCAGGTTGGCTAGAATTTATTGTCTCTGTTTTTTGTTTCTCTAAGGCCTAAAATGAACTTACCTACGGAATCTACAGTACAGTGTGTGGCAAAAGAAACCGAACACCTGATTCTCCCATGTCAACAGGTGACCTGAGATGTGGCACGCCAACTGCGAACCCAGAGACACTGGCACCTTGGAATGAGTTTACTTGTGTGGTAACGGGTTCTCTTGTACTGGCGTTTAGATTGATCAAGTGTTCAAATGGAGGATGTTGGTGTGGAGTTGTAAGTGAAGGTGGTGTTGATATCTCATACAGGTGATGAACAGCCGATCCCTACCTGAAAGGATGAATGCTACCTCTGCTATGATCTTGACAGGACTTCAAGCCTGTGCAAGTGCCGACTAACTGAAATTATAAGTGCGGGAGAGAGGGAGGGATCGACCGACCAACACCTGTATCAGACGCCAACTCACCTTCACAAACAACTCCACACAAACAGCCTCCATCTGAGCAGCACCTGCCAAACGCCAGAACCAGTCATAACTGTTACCACAGGAGGAGACCCATGCCAATGTGCCGGTGTTTCTGAGTTGACAGGCTCCGGCATGTCACAACTCTTGGCAGCTGTTGAACATGAGGTAAGCAGGTGTTCGGTTACTTTTGCCACAACCTGTATAAGAGAGGTTTGTAATGCAGGTTTGAAACATAGTATTGTTTTGTAATGCGACAACATTTTAAAGACCAATTATTAAAAGCAACTGCTTTGCTGCCAAGTCCAGGATGCCACATGTGTCGCTCTGCTTTCTACTGCACACAGACCAGACACAGGCATAAGGCCCGCCTCCAAGTCCAGAGTGCCACACAGAATGCTCTCTCTCTGTCCTAACGTTTGGGTATCTCTGCTGCATCGGTGCCAATGGTGATGCTCTGGTCTTGGCATCACTGCATAGACATTGAATTTGGCTAGTACAGAGCGTTCAAATGAACGCCAATATAACAGCACCCTGGCCAGGAAAAGGTTAAAATGGGGTCCTAACTGTTGTTCATTTTGAAACGGCAGGACATTTTGGAAGCAGCTCCTTCCTCTATTCTCAACCCATAATTTTGATCAGTCACTATGGCAAGCTCAGAGTGGTGCTGTTGTCTTGGCAACCAACGATGTTATTATTAAAACAGTACCCTCTCCGTTACTTGGTTTTGGCCCGTGCGGTTGGTGTAGAATACCGGGGAAACACGAGAACAAATTTGATTGTAATTAATTTGTAGGACGCAGTCCGGTGCAAATTATCAAAGCAATTTAAATTGTTGTGACATGTCATTCAAATGAGAAAATGAAACAAAAGACACTGAAAGTTAAGAGAATCAAGGCTCCTGCATTGCCAAAACACTTGGTTGGTCATACAGAATATTTCTTCTGAAGGTGTTTGAACTGATGTCATTACCATTTCCAAAAGTTTTTGCATCCAAGGAGTTCTACTCTCGCACTGTTCTTACAACAAAGGAAAACTTTCAACATCCTTATCGACATGTCTAAATTGCAATTTGTTGTCAGGTGTTGTCGGCGTAATTTGGTGAGTTTTTTGCATTTGTCTTCAGAATACAGCAGTTGAGAATGGGCAAGGAACTGCTCTTTTATCTCTTAAAATGTATCAGAAATGCTTTTCATTTTGTCCTTACCTACTTAGATAACATGCCGGTTGCTTGGTGTTATTCTCCCGATCAAAACGAGAAGAGTGCTGTTTGTTCTGTTGGATTTCCAGTCGGTTGTTTTGTTCATACCAATGGGATTCAGAAGGATGCCTGCAACCTTGACGTGAGTGGGATGGGATGCTGGATGGTTGCTGAGTTTTCTTTTCCTTTTCCCTTTTTTTTAAGATCCCTCTTTGATTTTTGATCAGAATTGACTTTGGAGGTTTGGCAATTATTGCACTGGATGCCATGGCTTGGCTTGCTTGAGTTTGCTTTTCTTCTGTACTTTTAAAACCAGGAAATTAATTCTGTTTCCAAGCTGGCTGTTGATTTCCAGCAGGTGTCCCATTCTTTAAGTGGTTAGTTTGCCTGGACACAACCCGGTGCAAATCGGCAAATTAACTGACATTAGAAAATGCAATACCAAAATGAAATTACAAAGCAGAACGAGAAGGGAGGAAGGTGCTAAAACGTCTTCCTTCCTACCTTCTCATCATGCCTTCTGCAGCACAAAAACCCATTTTACAAAGTAGAACAGAGCAGAGAAATGCAATGCAACGATGTCACTCACAATATGAAACATGCGATGCGATTCGTTGCAGCTTTTTATCATCTGCTTGTGTTACTTAACATTTCAAAGCTGATTCAACACGTTTGCATCCTTCACACTCAAAAGCTAACTCATTGTATTTGCATAACAATAAAACTCACACCTACTTGATGTCTTAGCATAACACTAAAACTCACACCTACTTTTTGTCTTTACGTAACTAAAAACATAAAACACCAAAGCAAATTACTTTTTTTCTTTACACTCAAACTCATGGGAACTAATTATTGTCTTAGTAACACTCAAACTCGTATTTATTCATTTACTCGCAGGAATTTGTTGTTTGTTTTTTGTCAGATTTTCGGGATTAACCTGAACTTGTTAGCTATCAATGTTACGATGAAAAAATCACTTATTTTCTATTTTTGTTATTTCAGCAATTACTCAATGTTCCGGGAAGTTACTACGTTTTCAATCACTTGAACTTTGTTATTGAATATCACAGTGGTGCAAAGGAAGAATGGGGTACAGCATTCAAAGAGAATGGTGGACGTATAATAAGTGAGCATTTTATTTTGTGCTTTAATTCTCCCTACTCAAAATAATTTTGTTGTCTTTTTTTCCGTTGATTTGGCATCAATGGTCTTTTCTTATTGTCTGAAGAAGCCTTCTTGTATGCCATGCATTTGTTTTTTTTTTCATCATAACCTGGGAGGTGATTGTTTTTAAGAAAAGGGACACACGTGGAAGGGGCGGTTTTCTAATTGGAACTGTATATCTTGCACCGATAGGTACGGAGAATTAGGCCTATGTGTCCTTAGCAGTTGCGAGTAAACGCTGGACCTTGCATGTGAAATCAGATGGAGAAATGATGGAAGTGCCAGTTTACCAGACCATACCAGAAAACCAGACCAATTTACCAGAACAGACCATAACTTTACCCAGACCAGATATCTTAAGATTCCAGGTTATCAGCCTGTTTGCTAATAATTTTTTTTACTGAAAGTTGACCAGCATGCACTCTCCCCCACATCACTAAATCAGCATATCCTAGCTGTGATTGAAACTGCACAAAAAATGCACAAAAACATTTGCAGTGGACTGTTCAAGCTGATCACATTGTCAGATTTATGCAAATTTTAACATTCCGATGCAAATTTCATCATTGTTTGGTTTTTTTCCCAGAGAAAAAGAACCCAAAAGAATTTTTTTTGAATTATTGCGATTGTTTGGAACGAGTCTAGGATATTAATGTGGCAAGAATTTTTTTTAATACGACTCATCTTTGGACGAAATACAGCCCAAATATATTCTATGCTCCGCTGAAGGCCATCCTCCAATGTGGTGCGAACTGGCGGAAGCTGGTTCCAGCTTCGGCCAGTACTGGAACAAATAAAATAAAAAACTGCAGATGGGCATGAGCTGCAGATGAGGGTGATTGGTGCATTTTGGCACTGATATTATTTTTATATGGGACTCAGTTTAATGCTGCTTTCTTTCCCTGTTCCTCCCTATTTCAGCAATTAAAGTGACACCAAAGTCGATTGATCATGTGGTTGAAAATGGCAAAGTGATGTGTCCTGAAAACAAGCCAAAGAGATTTGGCATGGATCAGAATGATGGGGTGATTTATTACACATACAGCATCAAGTTCACTGTAAGTTGGAGGGTGATTGGCAACAGAGTCACATCTTTCATTACATCTCAATTTCTGTTCCATTTAGCTGATAATTTGCCCTGATAAGGTATTTTAGGTTGGTGAAATAGTGATATGCAATGTCTTTACCAGATGCTGCGGAGAGATCACTTTTGGGTAACTCGGACTTTATACTGACACCAGCAAGCTTCACCAGGTACTCCTTTCACCCGGTACTTTGTTTACCGGAGAGATCACTACCTGCTTTACGGTCATTTCACACGGTAAAACAAGCCTGTTAAACTCAGTGAAAAGAGTTTGTTTTACCTGTGAGTGAGCCTCTTTACCCGGTAAAACGAGCCTGTTTCACCCGCTGAAACGAGTCTGTTTCTCTCGGTGAAATGAGCTTGTTTCACCCGGTGGAACTAGCCTGTTTCACACGGACAAAAGAGCCTGTTTCACACGGTCAAAATAGCCTTTTTCATCCGGTAAAATGAGCCTGGTTCACACTGTTCAACGAGCCTGATGAAATAAGCCTGCTTCACCCGAACCTGGAAAGATATGTGTGTTTCATGTGGCTTTGTGAGGATTCGTCCTGTTAAGAATCTCATTCATGTTTTTGCATTGTATTCCTCTCTCTCATGAAAGAGATTGTCTTTTTGTTCGTGCTGCTGACAAAAATGGTAATGATTTCTCGTACAATTTTACTATTCCACAAATCACTGTGGGCTTCTTGGGATGAAGCAGCGGTGATGATTTGAACCACACTACACTACTTCCAGTGATAAAGTAGTGATAACACAGTGATAAAGCACACCACAGAGGATAAAGCAGTTGAAAGATTGCACACCACATGCTACCTACCTCTCAGGTTAAAACAGTAACAATTCGGCACGACAAGCAGTGGTGACTCTGCATGTCACATGTTGCTCCTTGAGACAATCGAGCAACAATTTTCCCATCATGCTACTCTGTGGGATGAAGCAGTCGTAACACTCCTTGGGATTTAGTCCTGCACATCACCCCAAAACTCTCCACGTCGCACGGCATGGTGAAACAACAAATACATTTACTCGTATCTATCTTTTTTAATTTTTAGAAAAATGAGAATGTGAAATGGTCATCGCGTTGGGACTACATTTTGGAGGCATCACAGAGCAATACATCCATTCAGTGGTTTAGCATTCTCAATTCAACAGTGATAGTTCTCTTCTTGACTGGAATGGTTGCCATGATAATGCTGAGGATGTTACACAATGACATCATTCGTTACAACCAGGTCTCTGTTCACAATTAATTATTTATCTATTTTACAAATTTGTTTATTTTTTCGTTCTTCACACCCCCTTCTAAGTTGAAACTTATTTTCATTACCTGGCCTTTTTCTGCTTTTACTGCAATGGTGTTGATAAGCCACAGGAAATTGAATGTTTGCATTTTTCAACCCCCACTACAGGTGGCTGTGAGCTGATGCTGGTTAAATACCTATAAACTAGAGGCTTTTGGTTGTTGGCGATAATTTCACAACGAAATTTATGTTTTATTTGTCAGTTAAATTCAGTGTGAATTGGGAGTTCCCATTGGTGATGGCTGCACCTGTCAGAAAAAAGGCCAAAATGTCAAATTGAATCGACGGATAAGGCCACGCTTAGTGGCCAAATCGTTGGTAAAATCTCTCTTAATGTGAACGGATGATGCCTTTAAAGCATCGGTCCTCTCTTTATCTGCCTTAAAGAAGAAGCTGTTGGGACACTGCGACACGTCATGTAAAAAGATCAGCAGAATGTACTTTCTTCGTGAAAAAAAATGCAAGGTTGCGTTATGTTTTCACCAAGATAAAAGATTCATTGTTGGGTAGAAATAATGTCAGTAGGTCAGTGCAATAAATCATTTATTCTTGATGTTCTTTGTTTTTTCTCTTTTACACGTCAATGTCAGATTGATTCGGGAGAGGATGCGCAAGAGGAGTTTGGTTGGAAGTTGGTTCATGGTGATGTGTTCCGACCACCCCGACGTGGGATGCTTCTGTCCGTGTTTCTTGGTTCGGGAGTGCAAATATTTTGCATGACACTGATCACTTTGGGTAAGAGCATGAGATCACTTACAATCATCGCATTCTAAATAAGG
>JASGXE010014831.1:0-11706 GCA_030068105.1 Sinentomon sp. SZTP_YWyxl
CAATCAAATTTGGGTAACACCTTTACCTAGAGCTTATAATTGCCGTATTTGCAAACATGGTCCTTTAAGGAAAACCAGAAAATGGTAGGTATAAAAAAGGAAGAACTTTGAAATTCTCAATTTGACAATAATTACATTCCATTTCCCTCAATTGAATCCCCCAGCCTCCTAATAAACCCATAACCTTATTTATGGAAGTCATTAGACTTCTAAACCATTGTTATTGTGGCACTTCTTCATCTACTACCTACTCGTTCGGCGGAGGGATCATCTCGGGTTGACGCTGGATCCGACTTGCTAGGCGGATTTTCGCCGTTTACTTCAATGCTAAAGATATATCTCGCGACTCGGAGTTGACGTTAGTGTTCGAAAATTCCCGGGAATTTATTTTCGAGGGAATATTCCCGGGAATATTCCGGGAATATTCCTTTTTCGGGAATTTTGGGAACAATCGAAAATTCCCGGGAATTTTGGGAATATTCCCGGGAATATTCCCTCATTGGGAATTTTGGGAATATTCCCTGGAATTTTGGGAATATTCCCGGGAATTTTGGGAATATTCCCGGGTATTTTGGGAATATTCCCGGGAATTTTTGGATCATTCCCAGGAATTTTGGGAATATTCCTGGGAAAATTCAAATTTTGAAAATATCACTGGGAATTTTTGGAATATTCCCATGTAGGTAGGTACTTTATGATTTTCCTGTGGGAACTTCAATTTTTTCGAACTCAAGTAGGCCTAGTTCGTGGTTGTTGAACAAGATTATCACATTTTGCCAGTTTCCATATGAGTCATTTCACCATCATTGCTTGACCAGAAGACCAGATAGAGGCTGGCGTGGAAATGCAAAATGCACGAAAGCAGCAAAATGGTGATAATTGATATGGTTAAAGTCAGCCGGGCTGTGAATTCTGTGGTACATCATTTTCCAGGGAAATCAATTATGATGCGAAAGGGCGAATCTATGGCGGCGTATTTTCAGAGTAAATTTTGGGGGATTTTTAAACCCGTTTATTACTGGCCTGTTTGCGAATGGCTTTTTTAAATCCCAATTTTCCTTTCTTTCGAACTAATTTTCTGTTCGAAAAGTCATACTTCACATTTAGGTAGGTACCTACTTAACTTAGCAGAGTTCGCTCAACAGTGCGAGTTCAACAGTGCGGTGATTTCAAAAGAGCAAGTTTTGCTCTTTTGAAATCACCGTGTGGGGCTGCTCCTGACTCAGAGACTTGTTGGTAAAAATTTGTAAACATTTGCTCCTTCTTGACAAGCATGATGGCATGATCAAGAGTTTGCGACTGCAGGCTCATGTCTGGTTTTGGTAGCTTTTACTGACGAAATCTTGTGTTGAAATTGCCTGCCGACTGCTCGCGTTGGAACTGCGCGGGCGGACTGGGTCTAACCTGCACACCAAATATACAAAGGGACGTTGTAGGTACCAACACGACTTGGGCCAATAAAAAGAATTTGTTCCAATTTTCCATTTTTTTTTTCAAAGATTATGTTTTAATTTTAAAATGTCAGCTGGCAACCAACATGTAGAATGTAGAATTAGTGCTGCAAAGATGTGTGGATATTGCATAATGTTCAACAGTCGTAAAGAAGTTGATGGAAGTTGGTTTTTTTCTCTTGGGGTAATCCAGGGTTAAGATTTCACCAGATTTTTGGCAAAACATAGCTACACATTCACAGCCTTGGTTGAACGTAGACAAGCAAAAGGAGCAAAACGGCTCAATGGGGAGAGCAAGCCCACAACAATTAAATTTTTGGAGAGCAGCCATCCTCACCCCTTCATAGCAGAAAATACATTTATCAAAGTCCAACCCCATTGGTGCCCCTTTCAGGGTTGCAAAAAGTCGGGAGCAATGCTCCCGGGACCGTTGCGGGCCGACCGGGATCGAAATTGGGCTGAAGAGCAAAAAAAAAAGCTCTCCAACTTTTTTCGCCCGGGACCAAAACGGGCCGACGAGCAAAAAAAAAGCTCATCGCCCAAAAATTATTTCACTTTTCACCAGGCTCCAAAATCCGTGCTCCAGGGCTCAAAACGACTTTTTGCAGCCCTGCCCCTTTTGTGCCCAACGCTGGTTGCTCTGGAGACATAAAGTCAAAGGACTTGCGATTACCTGGGTCTAATTTTTGATGTTAAACATTCAAATGCAAGAATTTTGCTGGAAATTTTGAATGAAAATTCCCGGGAATTTTGGGAATATTCCCGGGAATATTCCCTTGGAAACTTTTCAAAGTCAAAAACAGTCAGAAAAATCAATATGAGACTGGAAATATTCCCGGGAATTTTCATTGAAAATTCCCGGGAATTTTGGGAATATTCCCGGGAATATTCCCTCGGGAACTTTCCCAGAGGGGCGGGAATATTCCGGGAATATTCCCGGGAATTTTGGGAATATTCCCGGGAATATTCCCTCACTCCGAACACTAGTTGACGTTGACCCCGCGTTGATCTCTCCACTGATTGCTAGTCAAATTTAAACATTTAAATTTTTAGTCAGAAAATATGTTACCCTTTGGTACACACTAACAGTGTTTTTTCTCCTGTTTGATCGTCCCTTTGAGCACACGACAAGTTTATAGATATGCCAATAGATTTGGTGGGACATCATCTGTCCCTTTAGTTAGGTAGGCTACCTACCAACATTTCAATAAATCCCGAAAAAAAAAAGATTCACTTGGATTCAATTTGATCTTTGATTTGTTTCTTTTTCTTTTTTCCCAAACTTACGGCTGTGTTGTCCCTGCAACACTTGCCCATTTTCCAACTAGGGTATTTCTTTTCGTGGTATCTATGGTTTGTGCTAACACTTTATTTTCTGAGGCTTGTCATTGTGCCACCATCACATCACTCTTTGTTGTCATCTGATATTTCTTCGGTCGGATACACCTACATTGCACAATCAATCATTTCCTACCTGCTGATAATGAGCATGTGCTGCATGGACCATACACGACTGTGAGTTTGGAATAAATTAAATTTGTTACCTCTGTTCTCACCGATTAATAATCTTTGGAGATGTGCTCTTTGTGGTGAAATGAATTGCAAATTGGTTTTCAATGAATCGAAACACTAATTTCATTTAACTTTCTGTCGAATTGAAAATTTTTTGAGGAAATTAAATTAAAAAAATGTAGAAAAAAAAAATCCGGACATGTCCACCGAATGCGGGAAATAGTTCCAAGGAGACACACAGTGGAAAAACGCCTTTATTGCTTTCCTGCAGCCGATTCTTGGACTTTTCTTGCTGTGGCAGGACTGTTGTTCGCCTTTATTGATTCCTCAATTTCTTGGCTTTCACCAGACACCAAAATGAACTCAATTCGCCGAAAATTTGAAAAATTGGAACACTTTTTTGTGAAATGCGACGAAATCGCGCACGGGCCACGGATGCAGACGCGGCGCAGCGGGACCGGTGACAGGGATAGAATGGGACTGAGGCAGAATGGGGCAGAGGCAGAATGGGACAGAGGCAGAATGGGACAGAGGCAGAATGGGACTGAGGCAGAATGGGACTGAGGCAGAATGGGAATGGGGCAGAATGGGACTGAGGCAGAATGGGACTGAGGCAGAATGAGACTGAGGCAGAATGGGACTGAGGCAGAATGGGACTGAGGCAGAATGGGAATGGGGCAGAATGGGACTGAGGCAGAATGGGACTGAGGCAGAATGGGACTGAGGCAGAATGAGACGAGGGCAGAAGTGGACAGAGGCCGACAAAAAAATTCTGCCTCAGTCCCATTCTGTCTCAATCCGTTCTATCCCAGTCCCCCGATCCGGCGCAGCATTTCTGCAACACAAGATCATCTGCTGACAGAAGGACGCATGCACGCAAATTGGAGGTGGGCGTCCGCCAACTCAGCACACTGTCCTGTCTGTGACATTGTCTCAAGACACAAGACAAGACAAGACGTAAGGTATGATGCCTTCTTTTCGGCAAAAACCCACAACCTAAAATTTACTTTCGACTAAAAAGACAAAACAATAAAATTATCGAAGAAAAACATCTTTCACTCACAAAACCCCAGCGCAACACAAAATTACATACCTACTGTAGCATAAGGAAGGCCAGAGTGTGAATCTCAACGCAGGGCACTGTAATACTGGGTTCCTAATCTAAACCTTCCAGTGTGTGACGGACACTAACCTCAAGCCGTCAATTCTTCTTACTTCCTTTTTCCCTGGTCTCGATCGTCTGAAGTGACCTCTTTGCACTTTGAAAACTAACAACACTTCAGTAACCCTCTAAACAGGCTTTTTACCTAACCTAACCCTATAGCCTTGAGGAATTCTCTAACAAATTCCGATCACCAGTATCTCCTGTAGGTAGCTTGGGGTTCCTAATTTTAATATCAAAATAAAGAAACAAGTTAGGCAATTAATAACAAATGTTTCACTTCAAGGGTTACATAAACAGGTCAAAGGAACACATTCACATTCTTGTCCACCGCCTCTAATCTTGACCCATTTCTCTTCACACACGGGAAAGTCATTTCTCCTGGATTCATCTTCACTGCATGTATCCTCAAACAGGAACACTGACTTCTCCAAAGTCTTGGAAGTCTCTGCCCTCCACTCCCTTCCACAGTGCAAATTTCTAAGATCTTTGTATCTGCTTCCTGAAACTAAATTCTGGAAGTCTCCTCTTGGAAACAGGAAGCACCACCCTTCTTCAGTTACTCTTCCCACCAGGTCTCAACCTCAAAGCTCCAACCAGCTCCTTTCAAGGAAGCCTATCTTCATCTGTTTGGTGAAGCAAACTTATCCCTTCTCAATAAGGGCACCAACGTGCCAAATCTGTCGGCACCAACCAACAACCAGCACTAGCTAGCTGACAATGACCTTTGAACAAGGTTGCAGGAAACTTTCCCCCCCCCACCCACCTAGAGGAATAGAAAGAAGAAAGAAATCAGCACATTCAACACACCTACCGTTACACACTCCCCCCCTTAAAATGTGCTAATTTCTTGCCTCTTCCTACACCCTCTAGATTCTTTGTCTGCACTCACTCTCGCCTCTCACAACTCTAAATTTTTAACTCACTCCAAAGAAACACAAATTTCCCAACTCTCTCCCCAGAAATTAAGTATAAATCATCAATCAACAAACTTCATAAACAAATTATTTCAAAGAAAATTTTATTACTTCCAATCAATGTCAGTCGAAATTACAACAAAATCAAACTATTCGTGATGTCACCTCAATTCAAATCAATCATTGAACATTAGGTAACACGGATCAAAGAGACACAAAATTGACATTTATACATGCTTCAAACAACATAGGTAAGACAATATAAAAGTACCTCCAAACTCATACTTAAATTCTGGGCGAGTTTTCCTTGGGTTGCCCTTGCCTACCCAGAAACAAATCAAAATCCCTACCGAGTTTTCGAAAAACTCGAAACTTTCAGCTCCCGAATCTAAACCCAACCGGCAATTGAAAAGTATGGAACAACTGACAAACTAGACCTCACTCAAAAAAAACATTTACCTATCAAATTTTTCTGAAATACCTACCTTCTCCAAATTTAGACCCATGAAATTCTAAAAAAAATAAATTGTAAATCCCTGAAACACAAAATCTCATCTCTTACAAAATGGGACACCTTGAGATCGTCTTCATACACACAAAAAAACAAAGGTCCACAAAAAATTTTTTAATTATTTGCAAAACTCTTGGGCAAGTTTTCACTCGGGATGCCCTCGCCTACCCGTAAAAACACAACTCCAGTGAGGACATATCCTGCAGTCCCAACCAAAAATTTATCCTATCCCCAGACGAGGCCAGCGCCTAACCAAACTCAAAACTCCACTACCATCAGCCTTGCTTCCAATCTCCAATTTCCAATGCCGTCCATTTTCCCAGTTCCCACCACCTTCATCTTCATGCAAACTTCTGCCCATATCCATTTGCTCATATTCTTCCACCATTCCTCCTTTCACCCAACTCTTCTCCTTACTTCTCCCAACTACACCACTGATCTCACTACACATAACTTCCCTCACTTCCTCAACACCTACCTCCACATACTGGGCCACTATTTCTGAGGTGTCCCTGCCTGCACCCTCAGTTGACTCCTTTACTGAGACCACCTTCTCACTTTGGTACCTCTGTTGCCAACTTCCGCAACCCATATCTTTCTTCACCTGACTCTGTTCAACCACACTTCCACCTCCCTCATCTTCTTCCTTCACTACCATCTTATCTTCTTCTTGTTCTAACCCCAGTTTGACACCTGTAACCTCACCAACACTACTTCCAGGACCACCGGCCAAGCTCAATACTACCGACACCTTCTCTTGTCTTTGGGCATCACTCTCCTCTTCCATGACACTGACATCTTCCGATTCAACTACCTCACGCTGACTTTGTCTCACCAACTGCCCTCTCTCATTGTCACTGCCATTGATCCTCGCTTTCTCTCCTTGTATCCCCACAACACTTATATCTTGTTCCTCATGCTCTCCCCTTGAGCAGCTTGAGCTCATCTCTTTGCAAATTCTTGCAATAAATTCCACCAGACCTGAATCCTCAAACCAACCCTTTTCCGATGAAAGACTTACTTCACCAACCTTGCACAAAATTTCTATCTCTCTTTTCTCTGAGCAGTCTTCCCTTTCCAAACTGCTTTCCCTACACTTCTTCAAACACTTCTCTTCTTTCTCATTCTGGGCTAGTTTTAACGGGGTGCCCTCGCCTACCCGGCTGTCCTCTTCACCTTGACATCCTTGTACCACCACCTCCTGTCTCCTTGACTCTATCAACATTTCATTTATCTCTTCAATTCTTCTTTCAACATCATGAATGATGGACTTATGCTCAATATTATTTCCAACTCCTTCCAGCCAACCCTTCCCTTCCAAATAATCCAAATACTCTACCTTTCTCCACAACCAAGACATTTTGTCCTTTATGTTCTCCAGCTCTATTCCCTCTTCACTTTCCAAAGCTTCTGCCTTCTTCCTCAACTGTTCCACCACTTCTACTGCACCTTCACCTGCTTCCCATTTCCCAAAGTCTGACTCTAGCTGCCTCATCACTTCCGGTTCTCCAACCCTATCCTCAGCTTCTGCATCACTACCCTGAGCCCTACATCTCTCCTGTCTCCAATTTTCCATATTCATTCCTAATGCCATCATTATATCCCTACCCAAAATCATATCCGCAGTCTTGACATCTGGTATTACCAAAACTCTCCCTTTCCATTTCCCTCCCCAAAATATCAATTCCACCTCTGCACAACCAATATCGTCAATCTTCCTACCGTCGACTATCACTACCTCCTTTTCTTCCTTCCTTACATATCCACCATATCTAATTAAAGAAAGTTGCATTTAAGCACCATTCCAGGGTAAGCCAGCATCTTTAACTGATCAACATTTGATCAGCCGCCATTTTGTTTATTTTCTATCCACCATATCTCTTAAATAAACCACTTACGAGGGGCGTTCAATATGTTTCAGGCTTTGCACATAAATTTTTATTTCATGGCATTTTCCTTTCATGATATCAAAATTTGGCTTATTCTAAGATGCTGGTGTGAATTTCAGTGTAATCCGATGCACATTTTTCAAGTTATCGCCGTTTCAAATGAACATACCCGAGGCGGCCAAAATGAACAATTTGCTCAAATGAGAAAGTGACTTTTTTCAGCATAACACAAAATTCAATAATCTTGCTCACTGGGCCCAAGTTCCAACTTCGGAATTGCATAAATGAAGATGACAGAATCATCATTTATGCAATTCTGAAGTTGGAACTTGGGCCCAGTGAGCAAGATTATTGAATTTTGTGTTATGCTGAAAAAAGTCACTTTCTCATTTGAGCAAATTGTTCATTTTGGCCGCCTCGGGTGTGTTCATTTGAAACGGCGATAACTTGAAAAATGTGCATCGGATTACACTGAAATTCACACCAGCATCTTAAAATAAGCCAAATTTTGATATCATGAAAGGAAAATGCCATGAAATAAAAATTTATGTGCAAAGCCTGAAACATATTGAACGCCCCTCGTATCACTGTCCTCGATGCATCTGTATCTGGCACTATATCCAATGGGATCATTCCTTGCCAGCTTTCCCATGTCACACGTACACATGGAAAATATCCCTCACCTAAGCCCTCTTTATCCCTCACCTCCACCGGAACCCTACCAACTCGTTCCCTCTTCTCCATTTTAAACCCTTCTGACGCGTGTCCTGTCACGGTCGCCAAAATGTGACGGACACTAACCTCAAGCCGTCAATTCTTCTTACTTCCTTTTTCCCTGGTCTCGATCGTCTGATGTGACCTCTTTGCACTTTGAAAACTAACAACACTTCAGTAACCCTCTAAACAGGCTTTTTACCTAACCCTATAGCCTTGAGGGATTCTCTAACAAATTCCGATCACCAGTATCTCCTGTAGGTAGCTTGGGGTTCCTAATTTTAATATCAAAATAAAGAAACAAGTTAGGCAATTAATAACAAATGTTTCACTTCAAGGGTTACATAAACAGGTCAAAGGAACACATTCACATTCTTGTCCACCGCCTCCAATCATGACCCATTTCTCTTCACACACGGGAAAGTCATTTCTCCTGGATTCATCTTCACTGCATGTATCCTCAAACAGGAACACTGACTTCTCCAAAGTCTTGGAAGTCTCTGTCCTCCACTCCCTTCCACAGTGCAAATTTCTAAGATCTTTGTATCTGCTTCCTGAAACTAAATTCTGGAAGTCTCCTCTTGGAAACAGGAAGCACCACCCTTCTTCAGTTACTCTTCCCACCAGGTCTCAACCTCAAAGCTCCAACCAGCTCCTTTCAAGGAAGCCTATCTTCATCTGTTTGGTGAAGCAAACTTATCCCTTCTCAATAAGGGCACCAACGTGCCAAATCTGTCGGCACCAACCAGCAACCAGCACTAGCTAGCTGACAATGACCTTTGAACAAGGTTGCAGGAAACTTTCCCCCCCCCACCCACCTAGAGGAATAGAAAGAAGAAAGAAATCAGCACATTCAACACACCTACCGTTACAAGTGCCAAGAGTAGGTAAGCATGAAAAGATCACTTACCAGGAGTAAGCAAACAAATAGATTGGTTCTTCAGGATAGATGCCAGCACTTCAAATAATGCAGTGGAAATTAGAGCTGGATAAGCGGGCCTATAGAGCTGCAACCTATAGCTCTGCCCAAATCAGATTGCATTCCTAAAATAGCCTATTTTTTGACAGAGCTTAGACCTGTTTTTATTTATCATGTTCAAAAAATAGGGAAAAAAGAAAACTGCATTTAATTACTCTTCGAAAAGACATGCTGAGGAAGAACAACAATAAAAAGTGAGCTCTGGCCAGAGTGAGACGGTACAAACATACTAAAACCCGATACAAAATTCTAAGACACTACCTAAACTGTAAAGGACAATAAAATGATGTTTGAAGGAAGACAATTGAAATGAAATAGAACTGAAATAATTGACTAGATGTAAATCACTGGGTGGAAAAATATCACAGACAGGTTTCATTCTATCACTGTTCATGGCCAGATTCTCTCAGGTGTTTTCCACTCTTGGTGGACATCACATCATCTCTTCATTCAACCGTCAAATATTGATCACCAAGCCCAGAGTTTGTTAGGCACCTTGTCCAAAGATCTTCGCAGGCATAATGTCTCAAAGTGAACATGGACGGGAATTCTCCTTCAACTCAAAGGTATCCTTGGGTGAGCAAGATTCTTCAAAGAAGTGTGTTTCCCAATTCAAAATAATTCACACTGCTGGCGAAACTTCTCCAAATCATGATTCAACTGAGCTGCATTGCTCAGCAAATAGATCTCAAAGAAAGAGTTTTTCGTCTGGAATGATGGCTTCAAGGAAACAATGTTTCACCCTCTCAGGTGACAAACCACTCTCAGGTGGTGAATGAGAGTTACCCAACCCTGTCCCTCCTAGGTGGAAAAGAGAAAAGAAAATTAGTTATGTGGAAGATGAACTACCTACCTAACAAAGGGAATGCAGCGTGTGAACGCTACACTACATTATAGAAATACCTAACCACTATCTAGCCCAACTCAAACTTGAACCACACAGCAAAACATAAGTTTAAGTCAGGCCTACCTACCTACCTAAAGACAAAAATGAATGAAAGCGAAACAGAAAAACTTAGCTTTGAATTTTAGCTTTGAAATTTGCACAGCGTCAGGCCGTCAGATCAATCATCTCCCGGGCTAGGTGTCATCATTGCACATCCTTCGTCACTTACTCAGTGCCATCTCCGGAGTTCGTCAGACATCCCCCTCCACAACTCGTCCAACCGTCGCCCCTCCCGTCCGGAATCATCAGAAAGGAAGATCACGGTACCTATCTGTCAGGCCTCCCTTTATTCACCTTGACGTTCGTAAATAATCTAAAGAAGGAAGAGAAAAAGAGAGAGAAGAAATTGAATAAGAGAGAGGAAAATGAATAAAGGGAGGAAGCCAAGCAACTTCAAAATAAGCAACCCGGAAACATTGAACATGGGTATGTGATGCTATTTTTTTTTGCAAATGCCTCCTGAGATGCTAACAACACTGCATCCCTATTCCCTGATGATGCTATGTTGTTGGATTTTCTTTTTCATGCGCTCCGACTCACTCACTATTGGGTCTTTTGTTTTCTGGCCTCCTTCGTGGCCTCATCGCGTCGGCGATGAGGGGTCGCGCCACTTTTTGCTGCTGGCTGCTGACCCCGCAGTGAAAAAAAAAAACTTAAAAAAGAAGAAAAAGGAAAAGAAATAAAGATGAGGGACAAACTAAAATGCGGACGCGGACCAATGGGAGATATGGCGGTTCGCAAAACAAGCGAATAACGTGGAACCACAGGTCAGGTTAGGTTAGGTTAGGTTGGGTTGAGTTGGGTTTTTTGGGTTAGGTTAGGTTAGGTTGGGTTAGTTTCGACTATGGGTGGTTTGGTTTGGAGGTTTCGGGGTTTGGATTCGCATTGCAGCCTCGGTCCGCAAATTCCGCGATTTCCGCGTTTCAGAAGGACCCAAAGATGACATAAAACAAAAGAAAGAAATAAAGATGCAAAAAATGAATAAAATGAAATAAAGATGAGAACGTCCCCTTTCCGGTGCACTACAACTGTCTCAAGACAAGACAAGACAAGACAAGACGTAAGGTATGATGCCTTCTTTTCGGCAAAAACCCACAACCTAAAATTTACTTTCGACTAAAAAGACAAAAACAATTATTGAAGAAAAACATCTTTCACTCACTCACAAAACCCCAGCGCAACACAAAATTACATACCTACATTATAGAAATAACCTACCTAACCACTATCTAGCCCAACTCAAACTTGAACCACACAGCAAAACATAAGTTTAAGTAAGGCCTGCCTACCGAAGACAAAAATGACAAAAATGAATGAAAGATGTTTGATGTATTTATTTATTCATTTATTTATTTGATGTATTTATTTATTCATTTATTTATTTATTTTTTTTGAGCCCCTAGGTTTTTCATGTCTACTTGTTTATTTTGTTTTTCTTGAAAATTTGTTTTTATAAGGTATTCATCTAGGAAGGTATTTATTTATTTTTGTTGGTGTATTTGAATTTTTTTTTTTTTTTTTAATTTATCTTCTCGAACCGACTTTTTGCGTTTGTATTTTGATAACAGAGGTCCTGCCTTCCTTGTTACTCATGGTAGGTACCTACGAAAAAAATGAAGGCAATG
>JASGXE010014832.1:0-12360 GCA_030068105.1 Sinentomon sp. SZTP_YWyxl
TGCTGCAAAATAAGTGAACATAAAAAATAAAAGTTCAAAAATGATATTTTGTTCCTCCTTAACGTTTGCAAAGATCATCAAAAAATGATATTTTTGTTCCTCCTTTGTCTAAAACGTTTGCAAAGATCATCAAAGATGATATTTTGTTCCTCCTTAACGTTTGCAAAGATCACAACATAATATTGGATGCGGGTAGTTGCAAATTTTCCAAAATGACTAAAAATGACCACAATGAATAAAACAGCAAATGACAATGTACTCGTAATCATTTTCCAAAATGAAAAAATTGCCAATATACTTGACATGCTTCTTGCAAAATGCAAAAAAAAAATGAAGAAGATTGATATCAAGTGACCAAAACACAAAATTGCTCAAATCTTCCTCCAAAATAACTCAAAAGTGTCCAAAATAATTCGGAATAAAGTAGTTGAAGATACCGCCCCCTATGAATAGGAGGTACACCTTCTGCATGGTCCTAGGCTACAACATGGTTCCAATGAACAGAATCTTTTCGCACATAGGATCTGGGGAACAAAATGAAACCTCCGGTGGACCGAGAACTTCAGACATTTTGTGGTTCATTTGGTAAAGTTTTGTGGTTTTCCCTGAAAATTCATAAAAAATTAAATCTTTGCCCAGTGGGTTGGGACAGTGCATCCCTCTTCCACCCCGCTCCGCCTGATATCCACCACTGGAGTTCAATTAGTCACACGACTAGAAAAAACTTGGGAAATGTCTAGGTGATGAATGTGAATCAGTGATGAATTCAAAACGCTGGAAAAATATGGTTTTTTGAAATGGACATGAAAGTGCAAAAAATCAGAATTTGACTTCAAAAATTGACTGAAATTCCAAAAAAACGAACGCCGAGACAAAAATTAGAATAAGGCAAACTTTGAGAGACAATAAAAACGAAGACAACTTTCTTTTAAATCCACAATGCAAGAACGGTGTTTTTAGAAATTAATAACTGACATCAATGGATGGGAATTTTGCTGAAGAAAAAAAATTATGACCGGGAATGTTTTATCTAAATAAAAATACCTCACCATCACAAAAAATGGCAGGATTGGAGAACACCCAACAACTGATAATATTTTATGAACAACTTCAACTCTAACACTAAACACTGGTGCACCTAAAATATCACCCTCACCGTGAAGTTCGACAATTTTATTTATCACCATGGTGTGAGTTGAGTCGACGTTTCGGGCGCATCGCGCGTCCGTTATCAAGACGAGACTGGATAACGGACGCGTGATGCGCCCGAAACGTCTACTCAACTCACACCATGGAGATAAATAAAATTGTCGAACTTCCCGGTGAGGGTGATATTTCAGTGTCAAGCGCATCTCCAAGTTTCCAACCCACTGTTTGCAGTGTGTTCCTCGTGCACCTCATTCACACTGGGTTTCTTCGTCAAATGAAGCCGGGATTGTTAATCTGTCGGAGCCTGAATGCACGTTTCCACAACTCCATACCTCGTAAAATGGCATCAAAAATCACCGATGCCTTGTAAAATGGCAACAAAAATCACCGATACCTCGTAAAATGGCATCAAAAATCACCGATGCCTTGTAAAATGGCAACAAAAATCACCGATACCTCGTAAAATGGCATCAAAAATCACCGATGCCTTGTAAAATGGCATCAAAAATCACCGATGCCTTGTAAAATGGCAACAAAAATCACCGATACCTCGTAAAATGGCATCAAAAATCACCGATGCCTCGTAAAATGGCATCAAAAATCACCGATGCCTTGTAAAATGGCAACAAAAATCACCAACCCTTGTAGAATGGCAACAAAAATCACCGATGCCTTGTAAAATGGCAACAAAAATCACCGATACCTCGTAAAATGGCATCAAAAATCACCGATGCCTTGTAAAATGGCAACAAAAATCACCGATGCCTTGTAAAATGGCAAGAAAAATCAGCAATCCCTTGTAAAATGGCAACAAAAATCACCAATCCCTTGTAATATGGCACAAAAATCACCAATCCCTTGTAAAATGGCAACAAATCACCAATCCCTTGTAAAATGGCAACAAAAATCACCAATCCCTTGTAAAATGGCAGCAAAAATCACCAATACCTTGTAAAATGGCAACAAAAATCACCAATCCCTTGCAAAATGGCAACAAAAATCACCAATCCCTTGTAGAATGGCAACAAAAATCACCAATCCCTTGTAAAATGGAAACAAAAATCACCAATCCCTTGTAAAATGGCAACAAAAATCACCAATCCCTTGTAAAATGGAAACAAAAATCACCAATCCCTTGTAAAATGGCAACAAAAATCACCGATAACTCATTTCTGGTGCTTGCCCTTTGCAGTGTTCACGATTCAAAACGTCCCTTCGACTGCAATACACATCCATGCCATCATTGCACCACCCCCTCTTCTGTTCCACTCGTCTTTCTCGCCTTGTTTCTGGCTTCGTGCCGCTACAGTCTTCCGTATCGCCTAACATTTTCCCCGTGCCCCATGCAATGCCCAATGGAATGGACGGAACTCTTGCTGCGTCGTCTTCCCATTTATGAGGCATCAGAAAGCAGCCTTGAGTCTGACAGACTCTTTCATTCTTTATTGTGGTGATTACAAACTGAAGATGGGAAGTGTTCAGTGGCGAATTGTCAATGAAGCGCATGAGGCACGTGCCTCAGGGCGCGAGCGCCGGAGGGGCGCGAGCCACAAGGCGTTCTCTTTCTTTGTTAACATTATTTCATGTTTTGTGATTTTGATCTTGTGCTTGTTGGATTTTTTTAAATTGTGAACATTCACTGTTGAGCACTTGCGCTCTGACCACCAGCGAAGGCCCCACTCGCTGGTTCTCGGCGCTTCTGAAACAATCCAACTGTTCAAAAATTGAAAATTTGTGAATTTGAGGGCATTCTGAGTGCCATTATCGGGTCTATTGTTCAAAAATTTTCTCCCTTCGCGGAGGGGGTCTCCCCCTCCCGAACCCCTCCCCCCAGCTGCATCGCAGCCGAGCTGCGCCTGCGGTGCAGTTTTGTCACTCGGGGCGCAAATCAATCCGTGCCTCAGGGCGCCAAACACCTTCATCCGCCACTGGAAGTGTTGTGAGGCTATATCGATGAAGTCCACTGCTTCATCGATTCAAACGACCAAATGATCAATATCAATTCATCAAGAATGATTAGTTGAAGAATCTTTTACTCTTGAATCATTAACAATTACCATTCAAGAATCGATGAGTCTCGAAGAATCAACCTATTGGCTCTTGAAGGATCAGTTCTAACAGAGGAAGGTACAGGGTATGTTGGAAAGGTATGCACAAAATTTGAGGAATTGTCCATGTCGATACAAACAAAAATGAGAGTAATTTTTTTTTTCGAAAACCCACCCTCTATGCGGTTTTACACATAAAAGTTCCCCTTTGTTGCCATGATAAACGGACATTTTTGGACAAAAATCGTCGAAGGAGTGTGATTTTGACAAAACATCACTCTTTCGTTCCAAGGGCCTGATAGCCAACATTTCTGGTCCAATCCTCTCTTTAGGGGAAGTCACCAGCTAAATCGACTTTTGAACTTGTTAAGAAAGAATGCGAAAAAAGTTTGTTGCGTTTCCTGGTGACCATTCCTTGATTTTTCCACTGTCAATTATGGGCAATTTCGAAAAGTACAGGGTGCAGCCACTAAAAACATTCAAAATCGCTCGTTTCCAGTGTCGGCTAATTTCAATTTTTGATGGTTTCCTATTTTTCCGAATATTTGTCCGATTTCAGTGATTTTGCACCAAATATTTAAAAGGTCAACAATACAAATCTATAGACAATTTCGGAACATTTTTTGTAAATTTTGGCCAAAATTGCTGGTATCTTAATGCATCCATTCAAGTCTTCGTCACAATGGTGCAGTATACAGGGTGAATTAGAAGTGTGGCAAAAATTTGAGTATGTGTTCTTCATGCAAATACTAACACAAATGAAAGACTGAATTTTTTTTTCAAAAATTCCCACCTTCAGTGGTTTTTGCCCACACTAAGTTTGGGGAGAAAGGCCACCGTGCATTTTAAGGGAGAAAAGGCAGAAGGAGCAGGATTTTGGCAAAATTCCTCTCTTTTCTTTTTGTATGTTTCAGCCTAATGAAACATGTCCACCAAATTTCATGCATTTTGGATGATTTTTGTTTTTGGACCCCAAATGACCCGGTGGCAATTTGGACTAATTGGTGGCCCAAAAACGAAAAAAAAATCATCCGACATGTGAAATTTGCGAACTTGGTTCCATTGGCTGAACCAAACAAAAATAGAGGTGTTTTGCCAAGATCCTTCCCCTCTTGGCTTTTCTACCCCAAAAACAATGAACGGTTGCAATGGCAAGCGGAACTTTTTGTGCGCAAAATCCCTTCCCCCATCCCCCAAAATGAACGGCTGCCATGCCAACAGGAACATTTTGTGGGCAAAAATCCCTGAAGGGAGGGGGTTTTCGAAAAAATTCAGTTTTTAATTTTTGTTAGTGCTCACATGAAGAATAAGTCCTCAAATTTTTGACACACCTGAGATGATGCACAACATAATACCATGATGGACACCAAGCAAAGAATAACATATCCGATGCACAAAGAAAAGCGAAGTTTAAAAAGATCAATTCATTTCTTCATTCCCAGATGTCCCTCCTTGATGTGTTTCTTCAGATTGAATTTCCTTGCTGATCTGTAATCACAGTGCCAGCATTCAAAAGGCTTCTCTCCAGTATGAACTAATGCATGAGCATCAATGTTGCAGGGTTTCGTGGTCTTGAAGCTGCATTTGTCACAGTGGAAGTATTCACCGGTGTGCGTTCGCTTGTGCTCATCGAGGCCGGCGTTTCCCCTGAACCTCATATCACACTCTGAGCAAGCGTAGGGCTTTTCTCCTGTATGCCTCCTGATGTGATTTTGAAGATTTGCCTTGCTTTTGCATCTGTAACCGCACACCGTGCAAACAAACTTCAGCGCACTTTCCGAGTGCCATTTTGAATGCAAGAGAAAGCTCTCACGCTGACACGTCTTGAAGTCGCAAAGTTCACAGCCGAACGTTTCTTCAGTGTGCTCTGCCCTGTGCTTCAACAACAGCTTTCTGCTTGGCGTGCGGAAATTACACAAGCTGCACGTATAACCCTTTTCCCGATTGTGTCTCAAATTATGCCGTTTCAACGCTTCACGTCTAACTGTTTTGTAGCTGCAACGGCTGCAGTGGAAATAATCCCTCGAGTGCATCCTGCTGTGACACCTGAGGCTCTGTTGAGAAGGGAATTGCTTGTGACAAACCGTGCAAGGAAATGGCTTTTCTTCCACATGAATCTGCAAATGGCTCTTTAGATGCAACGAATAAATCGTTTTAAAATTGCAATGCGAGCAAGCAAAAATTTTCCGGCGTGTTTCCTGCGATGTTCTTGCAGGCGACGGCGTTCTCCGCACCTGAAATTACACAAATGGCATGAGTACGGCTTCACACCGGTGTGTTTTATGATGTGGCTTTTGAGATCAGGAGGATCTGCAAGCCTTGTAGTTACACATTGGCCAGTGGCATGGGAATGGCTTCAGTCCAAAATGTGCACTAACGTGATTCACAAGACGATGCTTTCGTGAGGTCCTGAACTTGCAATATGGACAAGAAAATGCATTCGACCCCTCCGTGTGAACTCTTCCCGGGGTCTTCGAGTCCGCGAAACCACTACTTATGTCGTTTTCACAGAGGTATTCCCGTTCAAGTTCCATTGCATGGTGACACGATGATGCAGGATGACTCAAGATGTGGATCGTAAGGTCAGACCTGGTTGGAAAATTCTCATTGCAACGACTGCAAATGTAGGGCTCGTCGCCAACGTGAAATTGTACCATGTGCAAAGTTAACTCCTCCTTCGATTTGCTCTTAAACATGCAAAATTCACACGAGTAAAGGGCCGTTTGCGGTGACAACACTTCAGCACTTGGGTTTGGCACCGGAGGCAAGAAAGGTTCACCATTGTTGACGTATAAGTATTCGCCGTTTCCCAGCACCTTCACATCCGTAACTTGATCACCTTGTTCTTTCAGAAAGCGGGAAATAGCTAGGAAGGAAAATGAAATAAAAAACAAAATCAGAGCATAATGTACACTTTAAATTAGCTGCATCTCACTCGACTGCACATTTTAAACAATGTGATTCACTTCACCCACGCGTATTTAGTTGTAGCTCACTTGATCTGCACACTTCAAGGCAATATCATTTGCCGGCAATCTTTTTACAAGCACCATCTCACTAAACCGGCATGCTTTTTACAAGCACTATCTCACTAAACCGCACTGTTTTTACAAGCACTATCTCACTAACCGGCACTCGTTTTACAAGCACTATCTCACTAAACCGCACTCTTTTTACAAGCACTATCTCACTAAACCAGCACTGTTTTTACAAGCACTATCTCACTAAACCGCACTCTTTTTACAAGCACTATCTCACGAAACCGGCACTCTTTTTACAAGCACTATCTCACTAAACCGGCACTCTTTTTACAAGCACTATCTCACTAAACCGGCACACTTTTTAAGCTGTATGGAGCTTATCAAAAGTCCTCGAACATAGGTGATATTTTAAAGGACTTGTTGTTGCAGGGGCAATCTAATTTCAACAGGGCTTGGTGCAACTTCACACCTCACACGTGTGGCATGATGTTTTGCGGCGCTTGCTGCCATTGATTCTGGCACCCGAGTTAATTATGAACTCCTACGAGTATGTTCAAAGACTTTTGATGAGGAGCGTATATCCCATTCGATTGGCTCACTTTGGCCAAGCTACTCGGGTTTCTCACTCGACTGATATGCTTTTGTCAAGCCGTATTCGGTCATATGATGGGATACGGTCTCGGACACAGCGTAAGAACAAAAAAAAACAACTCATGCAACAGCAAAAAAAAATATTTTTTTCATTTCCAGGGACCCACAGTGATATCACCAATTCAGATTAATCAGAGATTGGAAAAAAAGAAAAGAAAATAGAAATGGGGAAAAATAACTACCATGAGCCTGGCGGTGCCTAGCGAGGCTTTTCCTCGATATGCACTCCACTCCACACGTGACACAGCGCAGGACTGCCTTGCTGTGTTCATACTTGATGTGGAACTTCAGTCCACCTTCTGAGACGGCCTTAAATCCGCATGTTTCGCAGCAAAATGGCGAAGGGGCATTGTGAACGCTTAGCATGTGTCTCTGGAAGCGCATAAGATTCCCAAAACTTCTTCCACAATAGCAGCACAATTCTCTGTTTTCGTTCGAAGGTGTTTCGACATCTGCACCTGAAACAGAATGAGAATCGACAAATTTCGGCTCAAATATCATCATCATCTCATCAGCAAGGACAACAAAACGGGGCAAACCCATCGGGTTCGTTGGCCCTGTCACCATCGGGTTCAAAATAATCCAAAAGACCACAGTTGAGAGAAGCCAAGTTCAATTTTATGGTGAAACAGAAAGGTTTGGGTTGTCCAGAGAAGCATGTCCAACTTCCGGGATCCTGAGTTGGTGAAAGTGGCCGGAGTTGGTGATCGCGAAATGTTACCACAATTCAATGGGCAATTCGCGGTGAACTGAGGTCGGGTGCTTTTTACTGGGTCTCTCTCATCAATTCAATGCAAACCTCTTTTTCTCTCTCATCGGACAGAACGATTGATGTAAATGTGGGCTGAGTTTTGCATACAATTTTTCTCTTGTGATGGAGAGAACAATTCCAGATGTGTTTATGCCTCTCGGAGTTTGGCATTCACATTTATCACTTAGGATGGTGAAAACAATTTCAGATGAAAACGCATGTACATGCCTCGCAAATTTTGGCTTTCATTAATCTTTCTATTATCACAGACTTTGCAATTTCATGTATACCTCTCAGCATTTGGCATTTGATGGAAAGACAGTGGCGTCGCCGGGAGGCTGGGGATTTCATCCCCTCCGTCTCTGTGAAGCTTCTTCAAGCCCCTCCAAATAAAAATATTGAAATGCGAAAAACGAAAATGAAAAAAATGATTTTTTCAGTCTGTCCAGTGCTGCATCTTTGCAGAATAAATTCCTGAAGTGCTTTTCCGATATCATACGGCTGGCTTCTTTCATTATTCCCTGGAAAAGGCTAACGAGGAATTGGAAAAGTACGTCAGAAGACCACTGAGGAAAGAATTCCCGCCGACTGCAGAGTGGATCTCATTGCCGAGAGGTTGAGTCTTGTTCTCAAGAGCGACCCGCCCAGAGCAAGAGAGAGCAGAGAGAGAACGAAGAGACCATGAGAGAAGAAACCCAATTGAGCGCAGTGAACGGATCAGACCAATGCAGTGGCTAGGAGCAAACAGGTGGCTGAAAAAGCAACCATTGGTCGATTTCAAATAATGCCCCATGAACTTGGATTTCTTGGATTTCGAAGCAGGCCGACTTCGGGGACTGAAGCACTTGTGAGTGTGGACGTAGTGTGTTCTCCACATTTAATCTGGGTTCGTTCTTGTGGTGGCGGTGTACGCACGAATGTTGTGCGGATTTTTATCTTTTCTCATGATTTGTGGTCAAATAGAATGTGTATTGTATTCTATTGTTGCCCACTCCCGCTCACAACTGTCCCAGCAAATCTGGATTGGTCCTCCTGTTTCTTCATGCAGCAACGACCAATGTTTTTGACACAATCCTCCCCTGAGCAGTGAGCGCTCTTCTCGTCAACTCCAGGGGTTTACACGCGTTTCGATTGCTGCTATGGCTGAATTCTGCCATAAGAGATCAAGGCGGATTAATTTGGAATGCCGCAACCTCCTCGGCAGCACCGCACCAGTGTAGAGGCCTGCAGTCTGCGCTGCAGAAGATCACTTTTCCCGCTTGCCCCAACCTGAACCTGAGATGTCCAACAGCATCCGGCGGTTTTGGGTCATGTGTGGTAATGAGGCTGACAGACCTTGCCACATTTTGGGGAACAAAAATGTCTTGCCATCTGAGGAACCCAATTTGTTGTAAAGCATCGGCTTTTGTGGACTTCTATACCCCAAACCACCTGTCAGGGGCCTGCCTCCTGGACCCTCGTTGGGTGGCTTCACCCGCAGACCTCCCGCGCTTGGGATTGTGCCCCCTGATCAGCCCCCCCCCCAAGCAAAACTCCAGACGACACCACTGTGGACAATTTCTGATGAAAATGTGTGCCTCTTTGGATTTGGTATTCAATTTTTTTTTTCAACAGTGGAGAAAACAATTTCACACTGGCCCTTCATGCCTCTCACAATTTGCCATTCAGCAATTTCAGTTGAAAATATGCCTCTTAAGGATTTGGCATTCATTATTTTTCTTTCTCTCATGATGGATAGAACGATTTCAGATGAAAATATGCATTCAGCACTTTCTCTTACGGCAGAGAAACCAACTTCATATGAAAACATGCCTCAGAATAAAATCTCAAACAGGCAAAACTCAAAGAGAGTCATAAAAAAAATTAACAATTGGCAAAGTCGAAACAATAGTTACCATGAGACTTTCTGTGTTTCTCCAGAGTTTCTTTCCTCTTGTACTTGGCGCCACACACTTCACAATAAAACGGAGTCCTGGCTTTGTGCAAATGCTCAATGTGGCGCCTGAGGCCAAACGATGTGTTCAACTCATATCCGCAATATGAACACTTAAACACCTTTGAAGCAGAAGACATCTTGTGTACCGACTGAATGTGAAGTATAATGGTATCCGATCTTACAAACTCAAATCCGCAATGGGGACATTATCTAGTACAGGCACCGTCCGGAAATAAATGGGGAAAATGGGGTGATGGAAAGATCAAGCCAGCCTCTATGAAATTCGCAGACGAACTTACAATATGACCCAATTGGCTGGCTGTACACAAAAATACAATTAAATTCTTCTCGTGATTAATAAAATAAAAAATGAATGAACGAATTCTATAATTTGGGCATCTCGCATAGATGGGGCGTCACATACGAGGTGCATCCAAAGAGTTCGAGGAATCTGTTTTTCCTCAGATCAACATTCTTGACGATGCCAGAAAAGCAGCGTTGGGTCAATCGCCAAACCATGCTGACATGTTTGGCAGCAAATTCTGGGGAATTGTGGATTGCAAAAGAGGGAACCAAGTTTTATTTTTGTGAACCAGGTACCAAGCAGTGGTCCAATGGCAGAGGCAACATTTTGTACTACGCCCACCATGCAAAGTGCACTAACAGCTGCCATTCTGTGGAAAAACTTGTCATTTTCAGGCAGTGCTTAAAAAGGCCACTTTCAAGAAGCCCTATAGAACAAAATGTCGGAGGATGTGAATGGTCAAATAAAGTCCTGTAGACTCCAGACAGATGCAAATTAAAGGTCCATGGCCCACCTAACCCTTAAGACATCCCTTATCTGGGGAAAAATACAATTCCTCGAACTTTCTGGATGCACCTCGTAAGTTGATGTCCTGAGGTTTTTTCGAGCTGACCAAGCCTGGTTGCTTGGCCTGGAATTTATAACTCATTCTTCCCAAAAGCATTCTTTCACGTTTCCATTCCAGGAGTTTCCTCATCCGGGAAAGGAAGAAATGACATGGAGCCAAACATGGTAAACAAGTAGGCTGTGAGGACGCATATTTTATTTCCTGATCGATAATGTGTTGCCATCGTGCGAAGTACATATGGCAGCAATTGCGAGTCACACATGTAAAGCTGTTTTCTTTAGCCCTTCAAGAGCTCCACTGGAAATGATTTCACTTAGGTTTGAGGACGATGTGGTGTGCAGAAACACTTTTGCAAAGACACTTTCGAAAAATACTATCGCGAAAACCCTTTTGCTGCCTCAAAGCACGGTGGTCTCCAGCAGTCCGAACTTCAGCACTTTCCATCTTGTGCCCTCCATGCCACTGGTTCTCCACCCTTCCACCCTCTGTACTGATCAGATTTGGTTACATGCGATCTGTTCCTTTACCCCAACGAGAGAAACCCTTGGAAGGAAACAATTATCATTCGGTGGAACACCCAACAAGGCTTGACTGACTTATCAAATAAAAGCCGAGGATTTCTGACGTGGCTTTGGAGAATGGGAAAACTGCTGGAGGTGTCATATCACTTCACAGGATCACACCAATTTTGGTGACCAAATTGACTTTCGCCTTTTTTATGATTTCCAACCCCACTACCTCACAAGGGGTGAATCACCCACTCACACAGGTGACTCGTAAATTCATTGTGACCTGAAACAAAGCAACAAGCGACAAGGATCTCCATTTGGAGAATCTTGGACGGAGTGGTCAATTGGAGCCCCTGAAACAAACTAGCGTTGGCTCATTCTGGAAAGTGGAGAAAACCATTCGGAGGCGGAATCAAAATTATTGTTTCACCTTGTGATTTTCATGTGGTTTCCAGCACAGCCTTGTATAGACTGCGGTTAGGAATTCCCATGGTAATTTTGAAACGGGTGAGGGGTGGAGAAAAATCGGGAGAGAGCAAGCAAAATTGTTGCCTTTTGGTCGCGTCAGCGGACAACATTCTTTTGCGTGCGCGCATGAAGACTTCTTGGCATATCTCTGAACGTTTTCATCCGATTTCAATATGTTCGGGGTTTTCAGAAAGGGGACAAATTCGGGCTTCTTTCCTGGTAAGCAGAAATCAAACCGTCTGCAATTTTTTGCACAGTCGCGCTGTGAAGCCGATTGAAATTGTAAAATGAGGAGAGTTTTGACCGTGGGTTTGGCTACTCTTTGGCCCATAGCCCGACTCTCGAACCAGCTAGGTGGATGCCGTCGCGGACTTTATTGTTGAGCATAAAATGCGTTTTAAGAACATACCAAACACTTTGGTATTCGGTGTCGGGGTTCCCAGAAACCACGAAAAAACGGCCGACACTTTTTCACATGGAAAAAGGTCAATTTGGTTTCACAATGCGATTGCGCATCTGTTTGCCAGCCGTTTGAAATTTTCTTTAGAGAAAATATAAAGCCTGTTTCGTCCTCTTTCCAATAACCCCAACCTTGTTCAAATCGGATGATAACTTTCCAAGATACAGCGAGAAAACTGCGAGTGAGTGGATTCCAAAAACGTCTCTTTGCGGATTCGATGAAAGGAAACAAAATGGCGGGTTTGAGCCCACATTCCCGAATCGATGTTTCCCATTTAAAATGCCTAACTGTTTTACATACACGGCTGTGGTTTCCAGAGGACACGAAACGAAATTTGACCACCTGACATCGAAGTCATCAGCGTGCTTGTCCATTGTGGATAGAATCATGTTGCCATGTGGCATGGGCTCCATTCCATTCATCCAGAACATTTATTTCCCAGGCATGCTCACAAAAATAATATTTTTGTTTCTTCACGATGCCAGTGATTCAGCCAGAATCCCCACACCCATCACAATTAATTTCACAATTTTTT